>JABWTJ010000674.1:0-281799 GCA_016801875.1 Solanum sitiens
TAGCGTTTACATGGCTTTTCCAATAGCTACACCTATGCGGGCACATAGTTAAGGGATAAGGAGATTGTTACTAAGTAACTCACTCTCTACTAACGAGGAGTACTCATCTCAAGAGGTACTTTGGATTACAACATCTCAACTAACGAAGTGCAATCCACCTCCCTTTCATATCCTCTCGGTGCTAGGCATAACTCCACACGGATTTCTCAACATAATAGTCTATCTTAGAAAGCTCACTAGGAAATGGAGAGGTTGTTACTAGACACTACATCTCAACTCACGAAGTGTGTCCACCTCAAGATTCCCCTTTTTGCTCAACTTGACATAATACAAATATTAAAAGAGTGTCTGTGTACATGTGCACACCTTGCATATAAGCATCATTTCATTATCATCAAGTTCTACTCATACTTTAACATTGCTTCATCAAGCTACACACTCTACATACTTCTCATAATCATATACTTCATTTAGACATAAACTAGGTCAAACATGCAATTCAAGCTACATCAAACACAACACAAGACCCATTTCCAATATATATCTTCATTTTCACATATTATACCTTCAAGATCACATACTCAAACCATACTAAGTAGCATCAAGTTCATCAATTAGCACCGCCACCCATAAGGTGGACCATACCACTCAAATAGCAATTCATAATAAGAATTATATAATGAGAGCAACTCATCAACAAATCAAACCATCATTACCCATAAGCAATTTATCAATATTTCACCATATTAAGGCCCTTAGGGTAGTAGCTACACCAACACGACAAATACAAGAAGACCCAAGTTCATACCCTACTCAAATCATGCTCACATAACCCATTTTTTAAGTCAAAAATTGAAGTATGCATAAACAAGAGTTTCATGGAGTTTTAACATCAAAATCATCTATTCAAACCAATATAAATACATTTAAACCATTAGAACTTAGTTACAAGAAGACCCATAATAGAAATCAAAGTTTAGAAGAAGTTGAGTTTAAAACCCCTTTTTGAAAACCATTTTGGAAGTTGGCTTCTTGAATGGAAATGTATTCAAGAATGGATCCCATACCTTTACGAGAAAGAAACCCACGAATTTGATGAAGGAACAAGCCCAAAGAAGCCCTCCTTTCCCTCCTTGAGCCTTGGCTTCAATGGTGACTTTGAGAGAGTTTTCTTTTTAGAGAGAGAGTTTGAATGTTGAAGTGAGGGGGGTCTTGTCTAGGTCTAGGGTTTAAAACTAATTTAATATAACCTAAAAATACCAAAATTATACACCTAGGGTCTTATAAGACTTGGGGTGTATTTACATAAAACACCCCAAGTTGGCAGCCTTAAGTCGTGCACTGGCAGGCCTCCTCGACGAGACCTCCTCGACGGACCATCACGTTCACCACGGACCGTCATGGGGTCCCGTCGAGGAATACTTGGCTCCAACTGGAGCCTGTCCAAGTTTCCACTCTCTGTCACTCGTGACGCCCTGGATCGACGGACCGTCCTGAGTGCAACGGACCGTCGCCATGGTCGTCGTGAGCCACTGATGGGCAGACTTTGCCCAAGTCTTGGGCCCTTCATCTAGGGCCCCTTGTGGGTCCTAGGTGGGGTCGTACCCGGATGTCAAACCCCTAAACTAAGTCGTATAGGTCTAAGGAACATTCGACGCATGTTTCAAGTAAAACGAACACATAAAACTCATCCAAACTCGCCAAGACATAGAAGTACATTCTAAGGCATACCATCCGAACGTCATGGACGTTTTTGGTCGATTGAACTCCAAACTTAACCAAACTTTGCACACTGCCTAAGGACACCAAACTAACTCCGTTTAACTTAAAATTAACTCAAGAAACAACCATGAGGCTCTAGTTCACCTTAGTTCATTTTGGGGCGTTATATCTTCAGTCACTTCACTTGGCGATCTAAGATTTTGACTGGAACCTTTCTATAAGAAAGGTTCTCATCAACTCCTAAACCCTCAACAGGCAGGATGAATGCTGGATCGCCTAGACATTTCTTAAGCATAGAAACGTGAAACACTGGATGAACAGAAGCCAAGTCTTGAGGTAATTTTAGCTCGTATGCAACGTTTCCCACTCGCTGTAAGATCTCATAAGGACCTATATACCTCGGACTAAACTTTCCTTTCTTACCAAACCTCATCACCCCTTTCATGGGTGATATCTTTAGGTAGACTTGATCACCCACCTCAAACTCAAGAGCACTCTTTCGGTTACCTGCATAGTATTTCTGACGACTATAAGCAGTAGCCAATCTTTCCTTAATCATCTTCACCTTCTCCACAGCCTCATGCACAATCTCGGGACCAAGTATGGCCGATTCTCCAACTTTGAACCAGCCAATCGGAGATCTACATCTTCGGCCATATAATGCTTCAAAAGGTGCCATTCCAATACTGGAATGGTATCTATTATTGTTAAAAGAACTCTATCAGCGGCAAGTGATCATCCCAACTCCCCTTGAAGTCAATAACACATGCTCTCAACATGTCTTCAACGGTCTGGATGGTATGCTCTGCTTCCCCATCTGTCTGCGGATGGAAAGATGTACTAAGATTCACCTGTGTACCCAAACATTTCTGGAAAGATTTCCAAAAATGAGAAGTGAATTTAGCCCCTCTGTCCAAAATAATAGATAGAGGAATCCCATGCCATCTCACTATCTCATCTATATAAAGCTTGGCATAGTCTTCGGCCTTGAAGGTAGACTTCACAGGCATGAAGTGAGCGGACTTGGTCATTCTATCACTAATAACCCAAATGGAATCATGTAGTTTCCTAGTCTTTGGCAGACCAACCACAAAATCCATATTGATAGCCTCCCACTTCCACGTTGGGATCTCAATCGTCTGAGGGAGACCTCCAGGCTTAAGGTGTTCGGCCTTGACCTGCTGGCAGTTCGGACACTCCTCCACAAACTTAGAGATATCTCTCTTCATGCCTTCCCACCAATAGACCTCTTTAAGGTCTTGGTACATTTTGGTGGCACCTGGATGGATGGAATATCAGGAATCATGAGCTTCTGCCAAAAAACATGACCTCAAATCATTCACATTGGGCACACATAATCTGTTCTGATATCTAAGTACGCCATCTACTTCTAACGAGAATGACTCATTCAACTTAGTCAATACCGAGTCTTTCAACTCCATGAGTACTGGGTCAAGGTGTTGATTGGCTTTAACATCTACAACAAATGAGGATTCGGAACTTGAGTGAACGAAACACCCCCACTTAGTGCATCTGTCAGCCGTACACCTAATCTTGCCAATTGGTGCACCTCTTTAACGAGATCCTTCTTCTCATCATCAATATGTGAAACGCTACCCATGCTCAGTCTGCTCAATGCATCGGCCACCACGTTGGCCTTACCTGGGTGATAGTATACACTCATGTCATAATCCTTGAGAAGTTCTAGCCATCTCCTTTGACGAAGATTCAACTCCCTCTGCGTGAATACATACTGAAGGCTCTTACGGTCAGTATACACATCAACATGTACACCATATAAATAATGTCTTCACATTTTCAACGCAAAGACAACCGCGGCTAGTTCAAGATCGTCAGTAGGGTAGTTCTTTTCATAGATTTTCAATTGTCTTGATGCGTACGCACTGACCTTACCATTCTGCATGAGAAAACATCCTAAACCTACTCGAGAAGCATCACAATATACCACGTACCCCTCACCACTTCTCGGCAACATCAATACTGGGGCCGAAGTGAGTCAGTTCTTGAGTTCTTGAAAACTCTTTTCACATTTCTCGGACCACTCAAAATTCACCTTCTTCTTTGTCAATGCGGTCAATGGTGCAGCAATAGTGGAAAACCTTTCCATAAACCTGCGTAATAATTGGCTAAACCCAAAAAGCTCCGAATATCTGTAGGAGTAAGGGGTCTCGGCTAATTCTTCACCGCCTCAACCTTCTTAGGATCAACTTCAACACCTTGGTCGGTCACAACAAAACCAAGAAAGGTCACTGATCTCAACCAGAATTCACATTTACTGAACTTTGCATACAGCTGATGTTCTCTGAGTACTTGCAATGTCTTTCTTATGTGTACCTCATGCTCTTCTTTAGAATTAGAGTATATGAGAATGTCATCTATGAATACTATGACGAAGGAATCAAGGTACTCACGGAAGACCCTATTCATAAGGTCCATAAACACGGCTGGTGCGTTAGTGAAACCGAATTACATAATAAGAAAGTCATAGTGTCCATATCTAGTACGAAAATTAGTCTTAGGGACGTCTTCTTGCCTCAGTCTAAGGTGATGGTAGCCTGATCGAAGGTCTATCTTTGAAAAGAAACTTGAACCTTGGAGTTGGTCAAACAGATCGTCGATTCTGGGAAGAGGGTACGTATTCTTTATAGTGACTTTGTTGAGTTGCCGATAATCGATGTACATTCTAAGGGTTCCATCCTTTTTCTTTACGAACAACACTGGAGCACCCCATGGGGATATGCTCGGCTGGATGAAGCCCTTATCAAGTAGATCCTTTAACTGCAACTTCAACTCTTTGAGTTCAGCTGGTGCCATCCTATAAGGGGGAATAGAAATTGGCTTGGTGTTGGGATCTAAATCAACACCAAAGTCAATCTCACGTTCAGGAGGGACTCCTGGTAAATCCTCCAGAAAGACATCTTGGAACTCATTCACTATTGGCACAAAATCTATGGAAGGGACTTCTTGATCTAAGTCATGACTCCAACTAAGTGGTATAAATACCCCTTAGATATCATATTATTGGCTTTTAAATGTGAAACGTTTTGGCCTACTGGATTTGAACCATGCCCTTCCCATTCCAGCTCTAACTCATTTGGAAACTGAAGCCTCACTATCCTGTTTTGACAATCTATCATAGCATAACACTTATGGAGCCAATCCATACCTGAGCCACATCCTTGAGCTTATATGCAACAAACTTATCCTCCTCCTCTTCATGAATACCCGTGGAATGCATTTAGAATCTACCATGTACTCACCTCCATGCGAACGACCACACTTTTTACATGTCTTTCGGTCATGCTGGGCATTTCCATCATTGCCCCTTCTTGGGAAGGCCAGATCTTGAGTCTGGCGCCTTAGACCACTTAGCCATCCTAATTCTTGTGTGTATTCTTCTACGCGTTCACACAAGAAGGAAGTTAGATACTTATAATGACACAAGTGTCAAAGCTCTAAATAACTAAAGAGTAGAAGAAGGTAAGTTTCTTATCATCACTTAGTCTCTAAATCATGATTGTGGCGCGCTTCACAACCATAAGTTAGAAACTACGCAACGTGGTTGTGTTGAGATTTAGATCCTAGGTAATTTAATCTCATGCTCTGATACCAAGTTTGTAACGACCCGGATTCTGGAATCTGAATCGCCACCGGCGTCGTTGACCTCTCAGAGGTTGCAGACAAGCCTCATCTTGCATTCATCACATTCATCTAGTTAAATTTGCGGAAAATTTAAAACTTTTTATATGTATGAAGTTTACTTCGACTTAATATAGTCATTACGTATTAAAAATTATATACTAAGCTCAACATCAATAGAAAACCATCTAATATTAAGAACATTTCAAAACAAACGATGAATAGAATATATATTAAGTTGCCAAAACGGCCTTACATCAAAAGGTTTGAAATGAAATGTGAAAGAAATGCTAGGGACAACATCCACTAGCTATGTCTATATCTAAAGCTGTACTAATGCGTGTAGCATCCTCGAAATCAAGAGGACCTACCAAATGGTCTGCAGAAAATGAAATCCAAACCGCTGCAAATGTCGTCAATCTGCCCTCTGACCTGCACCTATAAAAATAGTAAATAGTAGGGGGTTAGTGCACCACTTGTACTAAGTATGGGTGTATGCACACATTCACATAAAGCTATGCATGATCAATGAAAGTTTTTCCTAAGCAACATGTCATTTCTGGAAAGTCTAGTCATTACACTTTCCTAATTCGTTAGTTGTAAATTGTGGTATGAATATGATGTATTTTAATGCATTTGAAGCACACAACTCATTTTATATATGATTACAAGACATTAGTATCATCAACATAATTTTAGAACCACTCGGGCGAAGATTTGAAAATTTGCTCAACCACAACCCGAGAGCTCGCTTTTGACACTTAATTTATTTTTCAGTCTTTTTCTTCTTCTTGTTGTGTAGTTCAATAATTCCTTTGGTCCCATGTTTTACTTACAAGTGCAATGATTCATTGTAGTCCCATACCCACAATGAATCGATGTAAGTAATCCAAGGACTAAGGAATTATTTCCCTACCCTATCGTGAGTCATTCTTCACACTATATTTTCAGTACATTTCATAAGCCATTCTCTATTGGTCATGCCATTTATTTCATTATTTTCATGTTAGGGAAGTTATGAGGTATTTTAGTTAACATTACGTTTCTACTTCCCTTTATTGGCATCATATAAGAGGTCATTAGAATCCAATCTATTTGGCTTTGCCCATTATTTGCTGAAACTTCATGAGTGTGACATTTGCAATTGACATTCTTAAGTTCTTCTTCATTGCTCACTTTGAACATACGTTCCATCATCATCATCATTCTCAATTTCATAGAGACATCATCGGGAATAAGATCATGCGAGCTAACATGAAATCCAGTGTCTGGCCCACACCGAAAAGGGGTGATTCACCGGTTAAAATGAATCTAACCATGTGAGCTACTCATGGAATCCAGTGTCTGCCCCACACATGGAAAGGGGTGATCCACGGCTAAGGCGAATCCACCTCAAGTGTTCACTCCACACCGAAAAGGAGTGGTTCACGGCTATAGTGAACAAGAACATATCATGAGCATTAACCGACATAGATCATGTGAGCTAAACATTAAATCCAGTGTATGCCCCACACCGAAAAGGGGTGGAATCACCGGCCAAAGGGAAACCGAACATGCCTAGCTCGCTTTGGTGGAAACCACCGTCTAGTTCCTATGTTGGCTAGAAATAGTTCGAAGACTAGGGACTTAATGATACTACTTATCCACCTCGGCAGTAGCCTCGTCACATGAGACTTACACGTGCAAGCACATGCTCATAACTAGTCTATCGGTGCTGTGCTCACTTTCATTATCTTCTTTATCCTTTAGAGTTGACTCAAGCATTATGGAAGCTTGCTTCTAGATTGAGATTTACTTACTCTTTTGATGACTTGTCATCCTTACTTTACATTGATGAAATGTGAATTGTCCTTACATAACATCCTTACTTTACATTGATAAAATGTGAATTGTCCTTACATATCATCCTTACATTACATTGATGAGATGTGAATTGTCCTTATATCTCATCCTTACTTTACATTGATTAAAAGTGAATTGTCCTTACATATAATCCTTAGGTCTTAATGAGACTAGTCTCACACATTCTAACACCTTCATTCGTGAGTAATCTTTTAACATAGTAGCTTAGGTGTAAGTAAGACTTGTCTCACTTTCTTTAACACCCCATTCTGGTCACTCACTTAATTTTTACCCCTTTAATTTTGTTATAACTCACGTTACTACTTTACTTTAGTGTAGTAGCTTCATATAATCGTTTATGGACGATGAGCACTTCATTCAGTGAGTTTCATATGTTCATAGTTCATTCTTTTAGAGAATGTTGGGAGTTGTCCCAATGAATGGCATGCCCTTGGTTATGGATTCATTGAGTCAATTTAGAAGTGCTTATAATATCATTTGATACTCGAACTACACAAGATTGACATATGATTAGTGTTGGCCTCAACATTTGGGATGTCATACTAGCAAATCATTTTTATTGGCATAAGCCAATTTTACGTATGTTCATACTTAAATTGAATATGTACGAACCTTTAGCCAACCTTTCAATCATTTACATAAGGTCCTAGCCATTAGCATGCATTCATTTTGACAAAGTAGTGTTAGCCAAATTTATTGGCATGAGATAGTCATTTAATTCAAGATGTGATTTAATAGAGATCTTTTAAGCCAATCTTAGTTCAAGACTTTAGGCATAACATTTTTAAGTATCTTGGACAGCTTCAAATTAACATTTAATGAATATAAAACCTTCATAAAGTCTCCTCAACAGTAAGAATGCATTAAGACGTCACACATCACACTTAACGTTTTCAAACATATCTTAGTAATACATCATTCTTTTATTTACGTAAGAAACCCTTAGCATCAAACGAGTTCACTTCATAGTTCATTCGACATTCATAATTCAAGAACATTACACATAAGATCAGCCAGCACCACATACCAACAACATGATCTCTAACCTATTCAACATGGAATCGAAAAGGATACTAGGGACAAAGAGTTCGACGATACGGGAACAACCCTAGTTTTCAAGATCTTTGAATCGGTGGAAAGAAAGTTCTCTTGGAGAAGAAGTCCAGGAGATAAACCCATACCTTATGTAGAATTTAATCTACGAAGATCACCTTGAACGAGACCTTGAAGTTACTTTGAAATCGCCCAAGAAATCTTTAGCGTTCTTCATTTTCTTGCGGTTTGTCGCCTACTGCCTTAGCGTCTTGAGACTCAACGTTTTGATCATGATTTTTAGGTTTAGGAACTGATATTTAATTATAAAACTTAGGTTTAATAAGTTAATTTAATAAACTAATTAACAAATTACCAAAACACCCCTCCTAAGTTGACTAAACATAGGAGAACATAACACTTACTCAAATCTGGAAATTGGTGTTGACTATGGTTCCGGTCAACATTTTGACTTTATATTAATTAATTAAATCCTCAATTTAATTAATTTAGGGACCTAGGGTAAGTACTAAAGTACCCCTAAGTCATTGGAACCATAATCAAATTTTTAGGACCATCCTAGGTTAAGTCCTAGGATGTTTCTTGAATTATACTAGGTTACTGTAAGGATTTCATTTTGACCATTTAAACTAATTAATTAAATTTCTAATTTAATTAATTAGGTGACCTATGGTAATTAATAAAGTACCCTTAAGTCTTTAGGACCATAACCAATCCTTTGGACCATCGTAGGTTAGGTACTAGGTTGTCATTTTCTTGTCCTAACCGAAATTTTGAAATTTCCTTTGTAGTTTCGTTTTAGCCCTTTTAAATTAATTAATTAAATTGCTAAATTAATTAATTAGATAACATAGGGTAATTATGAAAGTACACCTAAGTTGTTAGGACCATAACTAACCTTTTGGACCATCCTAGGTTAGGTACTAGGTTGTCTTTTCAACTAGTACTAGGTTAGTGTCAACCCGATTTAGTCTAAGGTTGTCGGGTGCACTAGTGGGTCCATTTAGGTTAGTCCTAGGTTATTTAGCTGGTTAGGGAAGTTAGTTTGGACTCAAAGTTGGTTAGGAAGTTAGGCCCCACATGGAGGGACCCGTCCGTACATGCTGCCCCTTAACTACCCTAACCGAATTTTGTTAGGGTGGTCCCCTTTCCATTGGCCGATTCCCACTTGCCCATGTGCTTGCACATGGGTTGGTTGTACTTTCCTAACTAACTATTCTTGATGTCCTATTTGAAATATTTACTTATTGTACCAAGGACCCTCACCATGTCCTTGGGCACTCCTTAATTTACATGATCATTTTAAATGATCATGTGTTATGGTACTAGGCTTGACACTTGGATGCCTAGTACCTAATGAATTGTGTTGAGGATCTATATTCACTGTACATATTTTTAGCTTAGGGTCTACCTTGCTGGTACATTTCTTGGTCAATGAATCTTGGATTGGGGTATGACACTCCAACATGTATTTTTCATATTCGTATATAGAAAATCGGCTAATATCTTTTAGCCAAATTTTCTATACTATGCCCAATATTTCTCGATATTGGGCATTGGGGTGCCTATGTACCCCTAATAGGCTTTCTGAATGACATACTGGGATCTTCATAAGACATGTGATTTTTCGGAACGTTACATCCACTAGATATGTCTGATGTACTAAATTAGGATAATAAAGTGTAGCATCCTCTAACTCAAGAGGACCTACCAAAGTTTGGATATCGCTAATCCGAACTGCTTCGTCGAATCTTCAATCTTCTCTCGGACCTGCGCCGATAAAAATAGTAATAATATACGGGGTTAATATTTACTTGTACTAAGTGTGGGTGTATGTACATAAGCACATAAGGACTATGCATGATCAAGGAAAGCTCTTCCTAAAGCAACATGCCGTTTGTGGAAAGTTAAGTTACTTTACTTTCTTAAATCATTACTTATGATTCATGCTATGAATATGACATGTTCTCATGCAATTAAGGCACACAACTCATTTTCTATATGAGCATAAGACCTTGGAATCATGAAAATAATTTTAGAACAACTTAAAAGAAACTTTATGATTTTGCTCCCTTAGGCCGAGAGCTCCTATTCCTAGACTTTGTTTATTTTTCAGTCTTTTCTTCTTTCTTTTGTGTAGTTCAATGATCACTTTTGAACTTATGTTTTACTTACAAGTGCAATGATTCATTGTAGTCCCATACCTACAATGAATAGTGTAAGTAATTCACAAGACTAAGGAAATGGTTTGGCTACCCTACTCACAAGTGGGATTTGTCATTCTTCTTAAATTGGGTATGAATGTATTTTTAAGCCAATCTTTATTGGCTATGCCCATTAATTGGTTGTTTACCTAATATATAAATCTTTGAAGCATATATTCATACTCCAGTATTGGCATAAACCACTAACTTGTTAAAACTTCATTCTCATCAAACACTGGTGATTGACATTCTTAACCTCTTAGTTACTTAGCTCACTTTGAACTTACGTTTCTACTTCTTTGATCTATTGTTCACCTTGAACATGCTACTTTCATTCTTTCTTACTTTCTTTAAAGAATCTTTAGCATTAAATAAAGTAGATCATGTGAGCTAACATGAAATCCAGTCTCTCCCCCACACCGAAAGTGGTGGTTCACCGGTTAAGGTGAACCAAGTCCAGTGTCTACCCCACACCGAAAAGGAGGGTTCACCGGCTAAAGTGAAACCAAGTCAGTGTCTTCCCCACACCGAAAAGAGGGGTTCACGACTATAGTGAACTGAATACTTTCATGAGCTTTAACCGACATAGATCATGTGAGCTAAACATTAATTACGGTATTTTCCCCACACCGAAAAGAGGTGGAATCACCGACCAAAGTGAAATCGAAACTGCCTAGCATTCTTAGGTGGAGGCATCCACTAGCTAGTTCTCTATGCTGGCAAACATAGTTCGAAGACTAAGAGACATACGGAGACCCTGTTCCACCTTGTTGGTGATCTCATCTCATGAGGCTTACATGTGCTGGCACAAGCTCATTGCTAGTCTAGCGGTGCTAAGCTCAGATCTATTTTACTTTATTATCTTTTAAAGTTGACTCAAACATTATGGAAGCTTGCTTCTAGTTATGAGGTTTACTTAACTCTATGAATGACTGGTCATCCCTTTCTTTACTTGATGAATATGAACTTAAGTCTTACATTATCATTATGGTGCGAGTGAGACTTGTCTCACGGATTCTAGCACCCTCTTATGTGAGTATATTTTGACATAATTGTTTAAGTATAATTGAGACTTATCTCACTTCTTTTAAAACTGTATATTAGGTCAATTTCATAACTTAAACATTTAGTTATTTCATTACTCACCTTAACTTGTTCAACGTTTATTGGTAGTTTTGTACAATTCTTTATGAAAGTTATAACTACTTATTCAATGCTATTACGTTCACAAGTTCGTGTGGATAGGGTATGTTGGGACTTGTCCCATTGATTGGCATAACCAATGTTATGAGTTCATTGATGTAGTTATTGGTATGACTTCATATATTTTGGGAGATAATATTTTGGACATAGTTTTCCTAGCCAATTTGTTGGCATAAATCATAATTTCACTGGATACTTGTGATAACATTATCGCTAGCCATGCCAATTACTTCATAAATACATTATAGTAATCTATCATGTTAAACAATCCAAATTTTACCCTTTCATTAGCCTATGAAACAATTCAATGAACAACTTATAACAATTTCATCTTCTCGAACACAAGTAGGCATTACAACATTTACCATTCATGTAGATAACACCCTATGTATGCGGATCTAACATGTAGATTTCATTCGACATTATAATCACAGAAAAATACACATAATAATCAGTTAACAGCACATACGAACAACAAGCTCGAGAATTACATCATACAAATTACAAGAATCAGAAATCAGGAGAACTAGGTAGATGAACATGCGATTCATTAGGAACAACCCTAGTTTCAATATTCTTGATTTCAAAATGTTTGAAAAGCCTCTTGGAGAAAGAATTCCAGGAGAAAAAACCCATACCTTACTTTACAATTAAATCTACGAAGATCACCTTGCACTTTGCTCGAAGACGTTGAAGAATGCTTGAAATCGTCTAGGGTCTCTTACATTTTCTCACTACTTTTCGGTCTTAGGGTTTATGATGAATAACGTGAGTCTAAGTCTTTAGAAACTGAATTTTAACTAATTCAACTTAGACTATATAACTTAATTGAATTAAACCAATTAGCTAATTACCAAAATGCCCCTCCTAAATTGATTAAAAATAGGAGAACACTTGACTTAACCAAAATCTGGAAATTGCTTAGTGGTTTAGGTTTTGACCAATTAAATTAATTAATTATGTAACCTAGGGTAATTACTAAAGTACCCCTATGTTTTTAGGACCATAACAAACCCTTTGGACCATCCTAGGTTAGGTACTAGGATGTTTCTTAGTTAGTTACTTCTCTTAATGTCACACGGTTAGGTCTTAGGTTGTCGGGTCCCTTAGTTAGTTATTTTTGGTTTGTCCTGGGTTAGTTAGTTAGTTATGTCAGTAAGTTAGATGCTAGGACCGGTTAGGGAGCTTGGCCCCACGTGGGCTGACTCGGACGCGTGCTTATCCCAAACCGCCCTAACCGAATCGATTAGCTTGGTCCCTTGGCCGGTTGCACGTGTGCTTGCACATGTGTTTCCGTGCGCTTTCCTAACTAACTATTCTGAAAGGTTCATTTGGAATGTTCACTAATTGTCCCAAGGATCCTCACTATGTCCTTGGGCACTACTTCATCTACATGATCATTTTAAATGGTTATGTGCTATGGTACTAGGCTTGACACTATGGATGCCTAGTACCTAATGTGGGTATATATGAAGGATATATTTATTTTAGCTTAGGGTCTTCATTGCAGGTACATTTCTTAAACAAGCTTGAATTATATTATAAATACTTGAGTATATATAGAAATTGACTAACACCCTTAAGCCAATATTGGGAATTGGGAGGCCTATGTACCCCAATATGCATTCTTAAAAACCTACTAGGCTCTTCACTAGACATGTACATTTTTCTGGAATATTACATTATCCGCCCCTTAGGAACATTCGTCCCCGAATGAAACTACACATCATTTGACTCAAAGAGGGTATTTTCGAAAAAGACATCAACATACTTGAAACTTTACTCTTTGTGAATATCGCATTCACAAATTACTATGGATGATGCACATTACTCTAAGCTTTTTTGAAGCTTCATATCTGATATTGAGGAACTTCCTTCTCAATCTTACTTTAACTTAATGCACATCACACTCATCCAACACATAAATCACGCAAACGGTAAACAAAAACAGCAACATGAATGCAAGCATGAACTCATATAGGGCAAGTATAAAACACAGAGTTATGGACTTAAAACACCAAAAAATGCCTAATTCACTAAAATTTAGAGTCTCATCAATAGAATTGGACTTAGGAAGAGTATATCTAACCTCAAGAATTGAACAAGTGCGGGTAACGGGACCTCATATCGGTCTCGGCCTCCCATGTTGGTCCCTCAACAAGGTGGTTCCTCCATAACACCTTCACGGTGGGAACCTCCTTGTTCCTGACCCCTCGATAAGTAGAATGGACGCTGGATCGCCTAGACACTTCTTAAGCATCGAAACGTGAAACACTGGATGAACAGAAGCCAAGTCATTTGGTAACTTTAGTTCGTAAGCAACATTTCCTACTCGCTGTAAGATCTCATAAGGACCTATATACCTCGGACTCAACTTCCCTTTCTTACTAAACCTCGTCACCCCTTTCATGGGTGATATCTTTAAGTAAACTTGATCACCTACTTCGAATTCAAGAGCTCTTTTGGTAATCAACATATGACTTTTGACGACTGTAAGCAGTAGCCAGTCTATTCCTGATCATTCTCACCTTTTCCAAAGCCTCATGTATGATCTCGGGGCCAAGGATGGAAGTTTCTCCCACTTCAAACCATCCAACTGGGGACCTACATCTCCTACCATACACTGCTTCAAAAGGTGCCATCCCAATACTGGAATGGTAGCTATTATTATAAGAGAACTCAATTAGTGGCAAGTGATTGTCCCAACTCCCCTTGAAGTCAATAACACATTCTCTCAACATGTATTCAAGGGTCTGAATGGTACGTTCTGCTTACCCATCCGCTTGAGGGTGAAAAGCAGTGCTGAGCATTACTTGCGTACCCAAGCTCTTTCAGAAAGATCTCCAAAATTGAGAAGTGAATTGGGCTCCCCTATCTAAAATTATTGATAAAGGAATCCCATGCCACCTCACGATCTCATAAGTATATAGCTTGGCATAGTCTTCGGCTCGGTAAGTAGAATTTACCGGAATGAAGTGAGCAGACTTAGTCATCCTATCGACAATGACCCAAATAGAATCATGCAGTATTCAGGTTCTGGGAACAACAACCAAAAAATCCATATTAATAGCCTCCCATTTCTATGTTGGAATCTCAATCAATTGTGTAAGACCCCCAGGCTTAAGGTGTTCGGCCTTAACCTGTTGTCAATTGGGACACTCTTCTACTAAATTAGAGATATCTCGCTTCATAGCTTCTCACCAATAAATTTCATTCAGATCATGATACATCTTGGTGGAAGCTGGATGAATGGAATACCTAGATCCATCATCCTCTACGATAATATTAGGCCTCAATTCATCAATATTTGGTACGCATAATCTTCTGGTACCTAAGCACACCATCCCCCCTAGCGAGAATTATTCATTCATCTTACTCAATAGTGAATCTTTCAACTCCATAAGTAGTGGGTCGAGATACTTCTTGGCTTTAACATCTACAAAAAATGAGGATTCGGAACTTGAATGGACCGTAACTGTAACAACCCTAAAAAAATAGATATGATAAGTGATGCTTAATGTGTCAAGAATGCCTATGATTAGACCAAGGTTCACAGGGATTGATGTACGTAGAACCAGACCTCGAAGCCCTTGCTACAGCCAAGCCAACTAACTTGGGGAGTTAGTTTAGCTTGGAAAGGTTGGGTCCAACCATGTAGGGCTCTCGAATACGAAGATTTACTCGAAGGAGTCTTTACCGGACTTAAAAAAGGGGAAATCTTAGGTTTAAAGGGTCTAGGGATAAAATGGTCTTTTTCCTGGATAAGGGTATTATCGTAATTACCCTAAATATGTAATTAATTATTTAATTAATATGGTGGAAGGGCAATTTGGGTAGAGAGGGCCGAAATTGGGCTCTTGAAGTGAAGTCTTCCTCCACCCGGGTTCGAACCTAGGTGGAAGCAATGAATTAATGTGATTTTTATTTTAAGCTATTGAATTAATATAATTAATTAATAGTTATTATTCATTCGCTGATTTAAAATAAAGTAAAAATCAGATTTTTATTAAATAAACAAGACCCTATTGACTAAGTCCTAAAACTAGACTCCTAAGCCTCCTACAACTCTCACTCTCTCACGTTTATCTCTCCACTCTCACGCTCAATCTCTCTTCTTATTTCTCACGAAATTTCTCTGCCAAAATAAGATAAAAAAGCAGAAAAATAAACCAAGTTCTTCACACTTGAAGAACTCACACGAAATAACAAGAAAACAAACGTTAATCGCACACTAGGCTAAGGGAGGTTGTCATTCGAGTGGAGTTGATATTGAGGAGGCTTAGACGTGTTCTTGGGTGAAGTTTTTGGGCAGCAAGTCAAGGGTTTAACGTCAAAAAGGTATGGGTTTTCTTCTCTCTTGGTCCCTTTCCCAAGAGACCCCTTAAGGTTCATATTATTCATCCGAAAACTAGGATTGTTTCCCCTTTTGCATGCCCCTGTCACTAGCTCCCAATGAATCGTAGGTTGGGTATGATTGCTGGTAGATGTAGGTGTATGTTATGTTTTTGTGATGAATATGATTATGTTTGTGTACTTGAAATCATATGAAAGACAACCACGTATTCGAAGTTATGTGCAAGTGGGTGTGTGCGCAAGTATCTTACATTGAATGAGGTTCTCTGTTTAATGCTCCAAAAAGTTTAATGTATTATGGTTGTATTTTTACGTGTATAAACTTAGGTAAGTCGTGATGTTCATATGAAATGTTATGTGGCCGGATTGAGTGAGAAATTCTTGGCTAACGAATCCATGAAAATGCACCTAAAACGTTACAAATGAACCATGAAATTTCCCTAAGAACTAATGTGTAATCTGATGAAAAAGGTGTAGAAAAATCGTGGAATAAATTTCCAGAACCTGGAAATAGGCTTTAGAAAGAATCTGGAAATTTTGGACGTCAAAATTTTTTTAAAAGAAATAAGTGAGGTTTGTAGGGATCGAACCCAGGACCTCACTAAGGCTAACCTAACAAATAAACATAAAAAAAAGGGTTAGACGAGGCTCGAACTGGGGCAGTGGTCAGCGAATTTCGCAAAGGCAAAAAGAAATAAAATGAAATGCTGTTGTGGGGGTTCGATCCCACAACAAGGAAGACCCCTGTTAATTAAAAAAGATATATATATGGGGTCGTGGGGAATCGATCCCACGCCCCTCAGCGAATGCGGAAACTAATAAAAAAAGAAAAAGTGGTCATGGGGAATCGATCCCACGCCCCTCAACGCCTGCAGTAATTAAATTAAAAAAAAAGGGGTCTGTGGGGGATCGATCCCACATCCCCTTGGTCAGTAGTGAATTAGGAGCATAGGAGAAGGATAAAAAAATTCATTAAAAACTATGGGGTCGTGGGGAATCGATCCCACGCCCCTCAATAAGCTGTAGCAAGTTCAAAGGAGAAAGGAAAAATGAAAAGAAAACGATTGTGAGGCGTGGGAATCGAACCCACCACCTCCTAGGCATATTCAAGGAGAAAATTAAAAGAAATTAAAGAGGGGATGTGGGGGTTCGAACCCACAACCCCTCGGCCAAAGGAGAGAAAGAAATAGTAATGATAATGAAAAGTAAATGAGGTTGTGGGGGTTCGATCCCACATCCTCTTAGTTCCATTGAGCGAAAACTGAACAGAGAAATTTAGGGGAAAATAAAATAAAAGCGTTGGGGCTGGATCTTGGGTCCCCAAGCCATATGGATCAAACCAAAATGAATAAAAAAAATGTAAGTGCTCGAACTTGGGTTCCCTTGCCCAAATTTCCGTATTGATACATAAGTCATACGTGAATTAAATGTTCAAGAATAATGCCACCTACTTAGATCGAAATCGAGATCTTGGCATATATACAAGATGCATAAGTCTTATACTACATAATCTTAGGAAGATATGAGTCACTTAACGAACTATGAATGAAGCCTCATGGCTTGTATGTATAGACCTTTAAGTCTAGCATACGTTTAAAAATAAGTGAACCTAAGATGTATGTAATGAAATGATGTAACCCTAGAAGGGTTAAGTACGAGTGTAAAACACACTAAATGGCCAAGTGCATTGGCATACGATGAAATGATTATTATGTAATGAAATGATGAAACCCTAGAAGGTTTAAGTAAGAGTGTGAAACACACAAATGGCCAAGTGCATTGGCATATGATGAAATGAACATTCACGTAAAATGGGGTGAGTAATTATGAAGATTAAATATGCTAATGTTAATGAATGTGGTGACAAAATGATAAGAGGCTAGCAATCTCAAATGAGCCTAAGTAAATGTTGCCAAAACGTACTCACCTATGAGAGTGTAAAGTTAATGAAGAGACCAGTCTCTACGAACACTCTAATGAAAGTATTGAGATTAACACACTTAATACTAATGACGAGATGATAAATCATCTATTGAGCTATGATGTCTCATACTAGAGTCCAGCTTCCATGACTTATGAGTTGAATGTAATGGAACTTTATACTGAGCACCGATAGACTAGCTATGAGCGGTGATGCCTTCTTTCGGGAAGGGCGGAGGTTCACATAACTCTCATGATATGAGACTGTCCGGCATGCTGGGTATGGGTATCCTTATATCTCCTAGTCTTCGAACCTATACTGCCAATATAGGGATCTGTCGGGGTTAAATTCCCATGTACGCTAGCATGTTTTGGGTCACTTTGGCCGGAAATTCCACCTCTTTTTGGTGTGAGGGAGACACTGGATTTTATGATGCTCACATGATCTATGTCGGTTAAAGTTAAAGTTCCCTATGAATGAATAAGGCTAGCCACAAATGATGCACATAATGAAATGAACTATACCAAAGGTGTTAGGATAGGATAATGAAGAGGTGAGCTAGACTCAAGTAATGACACTAGGTTATTCTTGACCACTGCACAGCAAACCCGATGAGAGTCTTAAACTACATCCTAGGTATAGTTGGTGTTTACACTAGCTTATGAATGAATGAAATGAAGTACGTATGAATGAATGAAGCAGACTCTGTGTTTGCTAAAGAAGACTCCCTAGTTGAGGTCCCATATGTTGAGCCCTCATTTTGGGAAGTCTTAATGTCAAGTCCATGATTCCAAGGTCTCATTGCATATGAATGAATAATATGAAAGATGTTATGTGCTATATGCAATATGATATGTGCTATGTGTAAGATGTTATGTGTTTTGTGCAATATGATAATCATGATGATGCATGTTACTCTCATTGCATGACTTTCCTAATCTAAATTTGGAAAGCTCATTAACTTTACTAATCTAAATTTGGAAAGCTCACTAACTTTCCTAATCCCAATTTGGCAAGTCCACTGACTTGACTTTCCATAATCATGTTGCTAGGAAAGAGCTATTCTTACTCATGCATGTCCTTGATGTGTTCTTGCATATACCCATACTTAGTAAAAGTGTGCACTAATCCCATACAACTCTATATTTTTAGGTGCAGGTGCAGGTGGACGCTAGAGCTTACAGGTTGACGTTGCAGCTATCCGGACGTGGAGCTTTAATCCGGACTTGGTAGGCCCTCATGCTTTCGAGGATGTCTACCGTTACTATCTAGCTTAGATGTAGGCTTTAGCTTGTGGAGTATGTTCCACTAGTGTTTCATTCCGTTTTTATTTCACACATTGTATTGGTGCCATTTTGGCAATTATACATTTCATGCAGTATTGAACTATTTCTTTCAGTTGATAATCTTAATGTTAGATGGTTGATTGTGCACATTATGAATGTAAGTAGAATGACCTTTATGCATGATAGGAAACAAAAAAAATTCAAATTTTCCGCTAAAATTAACCTAGATAAAGTAAGAATGACGTAAGTAGGCTTGTCTGCGAACTCTGAGAGGTCAACGACGCCGATCTCGTCTGGGCTCTAGATTCCAGTCGTGACAGTAACACCCCCATTTGGTGTATCTACTAGTCGTACACCTAACCTAGCCAATCGGTGTACCTCTTTAACCAACTCTTTCTTCTCATCATCAATATGAGACACGTTGCCCATGCTCAATCGATTCAAAGCATCCGCCACTACATTGGCCTTACAGTGGACACTCATGTCATAATCCTTTAGTAACTTTAGCCATCTTCTCTGATGAAGATTCAATTCTCTCTATGTAAAAACATACTGAAGACTTTTATGGTTAGTAAATACATCGACATGTACACCATATAAGTAATGTCTCCAAAGTTTCAACGCGAATACTACGACAGCTAAGTCAAGATCATGTGTAGGGTAATTCTTCTCGTGGATCTTCAATTGTCTTGATGTATATGCAATCACCTTGCCATCTTGCATAAGCACACATCCCAAACCTACTCCGGAAGCATCACAATACACCACGTACCCTTCACCACTCCTCGATAACGTGAGGACTGGGGCCGAAGTGAGTCAGTCTTTGAGCTCTTGGAAGCTCTTTTCACACTTTTCAGACCACTCAAATTTTGCCTTCTTCTTTGTTAAAGCAGTTAATGGAGCATCAATTACGGAAAAGCCCTCCACAAACCTGTGATAATAATTAGACAAACCCAACAAACTTCGAATATCGGTAGGAGTAAGGGGTCTCGGCCAATTCTTTACCGCCTCAATCTTTTTTGGATCAACCTCTACACCCTGATCGGTCACAACATGACAAAGGAAGGTCACTCATCTCAACCAAAACTCACATTTGATAAATATCGCATAAAACTAATGTTCTATGAGTACTTGAAATGTCATTCTTAAATGTTGTTCGTACTCTTCTCTGGACTTAGAGTATATGAGTATGTCATGTATGAACACTATGACAAAAGAATCAAGATATTAATGGAAGACTCTATTCATAAGGTCCATAAACGTGGCTGGTGCGTTAGTGAGACCAAATTACATGACAAGAAACTCGTAATGGCCATACCTTGCACGGAAGGCAATCTTAGGAATGTCCTCTTGTCTCACCCTAAGTTGGTATAACCCAACCAAAGATCTATCTTAGAAAAGAAACTTGAACCTTGAAGTTGATCAAATAGATTATCGATTCTCGGAAGAGGATATTTGTTCTTTATAGTGACTTTGTTGAGTTGCCGATAATTGATACACATTCTAAGAGTTCAATCCTTTTTCTTAACGAACAACACTGGAGCGCCCCATGGGTATATGCTCGGCTGGATGAAGCCCTTATCAAGTAAATCTTTTAACTGCAACTTCAACTCTTTGAGTTCCGCTGGAGCCATTCTATAGGGCGGAATGGAAATCGGTTTAGTGTCTGGATCTAAGTCAACACCGAAATCAATTTCACATTCAGGATGGATTCCTGGTAAATCCTCAGGAAAGACATCTTGAAACATAGTTACTACAGACATAGAGTCTATGGAAGGAACTTCTTGTTCTAAGTCTTTGACTCTGACTAAGTGGCATAAGTATCCCTTAAATAACATCTTATTGGCTTTATATTGGAAACTATTTAGCCTGTTGTATTTGAACCACACCCTTCCCATTTTAACTCTAACTCATTTGGTAACTAAAACTTACTACCCTGTTTCGACAGTCAATGGTAGCATAGCAATTATGAAGTCAATCCATACCCAAAATTACATCAAAAATCATGCATGGTTAATTCTATTAGATCAGCATGAGTAACTTTATTGAGAACAGTTATTGGGAAATCTCTATATACTCTTTCGGCCCTAACACTGTCTCCTATGGGAGTACTAACTAGCAATGGTTCATGTAAGATCTCAGGAAGCAAGTCAAAATTACTAGCTACTAAAGGAGTAACAAAAGACAATGTAGATCCTGGATCTAATAATGCATAAACAGGAAAAGAAAAGACAAGCAAGTTACCAGTGACCACATCCGCGGGCTTCTTTTGCTCCTCTCTTCCTTTCAACGCATACAATGGGTTTCTCTTGGGAGGTTCGGCTGAAGAAGTGGGATTAGGCCGAGGCTGATTATCTGCCTTGGATAGATTCTTCGCATTTGGGTAGTCCCTAATCACGTTCCCACTATTACCGCACCCATAGCATCCATTAAAACCTACCATGCACTCACCTCCATGCACACGGCCACACTTACCATACATCTTTCGGTCACGCTGGCCATTTTTATCATTCCCCTTCTTGGCATTAGTTTTCTTCGAAGGAGTAGGATTACCTGAGTGCTTGTGCCCCTTCTTGAACTTGGGCCTATCCCGAACTCCAAATGAATTCTTACCATTGCTCAAACCGGACTGATTCGAGGGCCTAGATTTCTTGCTCTCTTAGTCTCTCTTTCTCCATCGACTCTCCTCAACCTGTTGTGCATGGACCATCAACCTACCAAGGTCCATGTTATCATGCCGCATGGATGCCCAACATTCCTCCTCCATATCCTCCAACACACCAGTCACAAACCTGCTCATCTCATCCCTGTTATTGGACACCAGAGAAGAAGCATATTTGGAAAGCTTAACAAACTTCAAGGAGTATTGCCTGACTGACATACCTCCCTATCCTAAGTTGATGAATTCCTCAACCTTATCCTCTCTCTGTTCTCTGGAAAATAACCTCTCCAGGAATGCAGTCTTAAGAACGTCCCAATTGATGGGGACTTCTCCTGGTGCTCGACCATCTCCCCACATCATGTGCCACACTTGAGCCACATCTTTGAGTTGATAAGCAGCCAACTCAGCCTTTTCCTCTTCACTAACACCTATAGCACAGAGAATCTTGTGAACCTCATCCACAAACTCTTAGGGATCCTCATTGGTCTTGGACCCGTAGTAGACTGTAGGATTTATTCTAGTAAAATCCCTAAGTCTACTAGCCATGGTGCTCGCATGCAGGTTCTCCTTGGGAGCACCCTCTCTAGTGGCTTGGGACGTGATGGCATGTACTTGCACAGTGATGGCTTGGGACATCTAAAACAGTGCCGCTCTTACTTCTCCATCCGTCAACACAGCTGGGTTGGTAGACACTTGTTCTCAAGCAGCTGGTGCTTGAGAAGGAGCTTGGTTGCCTCCACCAGCTGCTTTGTCAACTCTTCTGCCTGCGTTTCTTCCTGTGTTCATTTTCTACACGTATACACAAGAAGAAAGTTAGTTACTAGAATGACACAAAATGTCAAAGATCTCTAGAAAGCACGATAAAGAGTAGAAGAAGGGAAAATTCCTAACATCACAAAGTTTCTAAGTCATGATTGTGGTGCACTTCACAACGATAAGTTAGAAACTACTCAACGTGGTTGTGTTGAGACTTAGTTCCTAGGTAATTTAACCTCATGCTCCGATACCAAGTTTGTCACACCCAGATTATGGAATCCAAATATAATTAGCATCGTTAACCTCTCAGAGGTCGCAGACAAGCCTCTTCTTAGCTTTCATCACAATCATACGATTAAATTTGCAGAAAATTTAAAACTTTTTAATTACTTATTGAAGTGTACATAGACTTCATATATACTGCATAAGAGTGATAGTCTAATAATCTCAAACTAAAGCAACCATCTATTAAAGATTAAACAATCGAAATAGAGAATCATAATAACAATAATAGTTTGCAAAATCGGCCTTATTACAAACGCTTGAACAAATGTTTGAAATGAAATGCTACGGACTATATCTACTAGCTATGTCTAACGTTCTAAGCTAGGATAATAAGGTGTAGCATCCTCGAACTCAAGTGGACCTACCAAATTCTGGAGATCGCTAATCCAATCTGCATCGTCGAATCCTCAATCTTCTCTCGGAACTGCGCCTATAAAAATAGTAATAATATATGGGGTTAGTACACACTTGTACTAAGTATGGGTGTAGGCACATAAACACATATGGACTATGCATGATCAATGAAAGCTCTTCCTAAAGCAACATGTCGTTTTTGGAATGTTAAGTTACTTTACTTTCTTAAATCGTTACTTATGATTCATGCTATGAATATGAAATGTTCTCATTCAATTAAGGCACACAACTCATTTTCTACATGAACATAAGACCTTGAAATCATGAACATAATTTTAGGACAACTTGAACGAAACTATATGATTTTGCTCCCTTAGGCCGAGAGCTCCTATTCCTAGACATAGTTCATTTTTCAGTCTTTTCTTCTTTCTGTTGTGTAGTTCAATGATCACCTTTGATATTATGTTTTACTTACAAGTGCAATGATTCATTGTAGTCCCTTACCTACAATAAATAGAGTAAGGAATTCACAAGACTAAGGAAATGGTTTGGCTACCCTACTCACAAGTTAGATTTGTCATTCTTCTTAAATTGGGTATGAATGTATTTATAAGCCAATCTTTATTGGCTATGCCCATTAATTGGTTGTTTACCTAATATATAAATCTTTGAAGCATATATTAATACTCCAATGTTGGCATAAACCACTAACTTGTTAAAACTTCATTCTTATCAAACACTGGTGATTGACATTCTTAAGCTCTTACTTACTTAGCTCACTTTGAACTTACGTTTCTACTTCTTTGTCTATTGTTCACTTTGAACATGCTACTTTCATTCTTTCTTACTTTCTTTAAAGAATATTTAGCATTAACTAAAGTAGATCATGCGAGCTAACATGAAATCCAGTGTCTCTCCCATATCGAAAAGGGGTGGTTCACCCGTTAAGGTGAACCAAGTCTAGTGTATACCCCTCACCGAAAAGAAAAGGTGGGGTTACCGGCTAAAGTGAAACCAAGTTAGTGTCTTCCCCACACCGAAAAGAGGGGTTCACGGCTATAGTCAACTGAATACTTTCCTGAGCTTTAACCGACATAGATCATGTGAGCTAAACATGAAATCCGATGTCTTCCCCACACCGAAAAGAGGTGTAATCACCGGCCAAAGTGAAACCGAAACTACCTAGCATTCTTAGGCGGAGGCATCCACTAGCTAGTTCCCTATGCTGGCAAACATAGTTCGAAGACTAGGAGACATACCGAGACGCTGTTCCACCTTGGTGGTGATCTCGTCTCATGAAGCTTACATGTGCTGGCACAAGCTCATTGCTAGTTTATCGGTGTTAAGCTCAGATCTATTTTACTTTATTATCTTTTAGAGTTGATTCAAACATTATGGAAGCTTGCTTCTAGTTATGAGGTTTAATTAACTCTATGGATGACTTTTCATTCCTTTATTTACTTGATGAATATGAACTTAAGTCTTACATTATCATCATGGTGCGAGTGAGACTTGTCTCACGGATTCTAGCAGCCTCTTATGTGAGTATATTTTGACATAATTGTTTAAGTGTAATTGAGACTTGTCTCACTTCTTTTAACACTCTATATTAGGTCAATTCATAACTTAAACTTTTAGTTATTTCATTACTCACCTTAACTTGTTCAACGTTTATTGGTAGTTTTGTACAATTATTTATGAAAGTTATAACTACTTATTCAATGCTATTACATTCACAAGTTCGTGTGGATATGGTATGTTGGGACTTGTCACATTGTTTGACATACCCTATGTTATGAGTTCATTGATGTAGAGATTGGTATGACTTCATATATTTTGGGAGATAATATTTTGGACATAGTTTTTCTAGCCAATTTGTTAACATAAATCATAATTTCACTAGATACTTGTCATAACATTATCACTAGCCATGCCAATTACATCATAAATACATTATAGTAATCTATCATGTTAAACAAGCCAACTTTTAACCTTTGATTAGTCTATGAAACATTCAATGAACAACTTATAACAATTTCATCTTCTCGAACACAAGTAGGCATTACAACATTTAACATACATGTAGATAACACCCTAAGTATGCGGATCTGACATGTAGGATTCATTCGACATTATAATCACGGAAACATACACATAATAATCAGTTAACACCACATACAAACAACATGCTCGAGATTTACATCAAACAAATTACAAGAATTGGAAATCAGGAGAGCTAGGGAGATGAACATGCGATTCATTGGGAACAACCCTAGTCTTGATATTCTTGATTTAAAACGTTTGAAAAGCCTCTTGGAAAAAGAATTCCAGGAGATAAAACACATACCTTACTGTATAATTAAATCTACGAAGATCACCTTGCACTTTGCATGAAGACCTTGAAGAATGCTTGAAATCACCTAGGTTCTCTTACGTTTTCTCACTGCTTTTTGGTCTTAGGGCTTATGATGAATAGCGTGAGTCTAAGTCTTTAGGAACTGAATGTTAACTAATTCAACTTAGACTATATAGCTTAATTGAATTAAACAAATTATCTAATTACCAAAATGCCCCTCCTAAATCGACTAAAAATAGGAGAACACTTGACTTAACCCAAATCTTGAAATTGCTTAGTTGTTTCAGTTTTGACCAATTAAATTAATTAATTAAGTTGCTAATTTAATTAATTAAGTAACCTAGGGTAATTACTAAAGTGTCACTAAGTTGTTAGGATCATAACCAACCCTTTTGACCATCCTAGGTTAGGTACTAGGATGTTTCTTTCTTAGTTACTTGTCTTAATGTCACCCGGTCAGGTCTTAGGTTGTCGGGTCCCTTAGTTTGTTATTTTTGGTTTGTCCTTGGTTAGTTAGTTAGTTAGGTCAGTTAGTTAGAGTCTAGGACCGGTTAGGGAGCTTGGCCCCACGTGGGCTGACCCAGACGTGCGCCTGTCCCCAACCGCCCTAACCAAATCGGTTAGCTTGGTCCCTTGGCCGATTGCACGTGTTCTTGCACATGTGCTTGCACATGTGTTGCCGTGCACTTTGCTTACGAACTATTCTAGAAGGTTCATTTGGAATGTTCACTTATTGTTCCAAGGATCCTCACTATGTCCTTGGGCACTGCTTAATCTACATGATCATTTTAAATGGTTATGTGCTATGGTACTATGCTTGACACTTGGATGCCTAGTACCTAATGTGGGTATATATGAAGGATATAGTTATTTTAGCCTAGGGTCTTCATTGCAGGTACATTTCTTAAACAAGCTTGGATTATATTATAAATACTTGAGTATATATAGAAATTGGCTAACACCCTTAAGCCAATATTCTATAATATGCCAAATATTTCTCAATATTAGGCATTGGGATGCCTATGTACCCCAATACGCATTCTTAAAAACCTACTAGGCTCTTCACTAGACATGTACATTTTTCTGGAATGTTATAGTACACTAATAATTGTGTCTTGTCTAGAATTTCTTGAGAAAACCTTTTTGAACTACTGAATTTGAGTTTTACTAGAGGACAAGCAAATGTTTATGTTTGGGGTGTTGATGAGTCCAACAAATTGGACTCATTTAAGGCTATATTTTGATAAAAATAGTGTACTCAAATGCTTATTTTATCTCAATATCTGATGAAAACTCTTAAGTTTGAGTTATTTGAAGTTTGAAGGGAAATATGGACCCTACATTGAAAAAAGGGACAAAAAGGCTGAAAAAAACAAAGAAATAAAGGATTGAGGATCGCCGAGTCCACCTTGGATGTCTCCGATAGGCATAGATTCAAACTATTGTTCTAGTGTGCTGAGCTATGAAGGACTGAATAATATCAGCGGAAGAGAGGAGCATTCGGTGCATTTCCGAGTAGCTCCGTGTAGAAGTACCTCAACGCTCAATAAACCAAAGCACAACTATGCCGAAGGCTGTCCGAGAAAGCGTTAAACTACACCGATGGGTGAATCACCAAGTTAGTCAGCGATTCCAACTAACGTCGACGAATGATCCACTGCAACACATATCTGAAAATTTATTAACACTAGTTAGATTTGTAATTTTAAGGATTCGAAACATTATCATATTTTTTGCTTAGAATACTACTTTTTTTTAAACTCTAACTTTTAAAGGGTTTTGAAGACTTGAAGTAGAAGAGGGTTTCATCTCTTTCAATATGGAAGTGGGTCTCTTAGATTCTTCTTTCTTTGCCTAAACTGAGACTTAAATCTGCATGCCCATTTGATTTCAATATCATTGAAGGTACAAATTCTATTTCTTGATGTGTGGCTAAAAACCCCAATTCTTAGGGTGTGAATTTTTTAATATGGGTTAGATTTTTTGTTGGGTATTGATTGACGATAGATTAAATGTATTTTAGTTATGATTTTTCTAGTAGTTTTGGTTGAATCTAATTGTTTTGAAGTTCAAGATACAATTTTACTCATTTGTTTTCAGTTTTCTCGAGAGAGACGTCGTGATACCAAGACTACTCGATTGATGACCTAAGGACTGGGTCGACATGAGGTTCTGCTCGAGAGAATGAACCCTAGTCCTATAACCTAAACAATAGCTCGAGAGAGTGAGTGTTGTAAGGGGTAGGTAGGTCTTCATGCGGTAAGTAGGTGTTCGAGAGGAACTCATTTTAAATGGGGTAAGATGCTCGAGAGAGAACTTATTTCCATTTAAGGCTTATCTTAGTCATCATTACTCTATAAGTTTTGTATCAAAATCATGTACCCAACAATTTTATTTATCCCATGTTCCAATCATATCCCAAGAATTCCCCTCTCTAAATTGATTTTTCTTTGCATTTTTACTGTTTTTAGCTTACTTGTGACAAAAAAACCCTATTTGATATTTGACACTTTCGTATCACCCCTTGATTTATGATGTTTTTTCATCATAAATTTCTTTAACAACGACTAATTAGAATGAAGTTCTATTATGCAACTAATTCTCACTACCGCTCCCTTTGGATACATCCCCAACCCTCGATTAGATTACTATACTATCGTTTATAGACACATATATCGAAAGTAGTGTTGTTTATCACTATAATATAATTAAGAAGAATCACCCTAATCCCTGAAATCCTAAACCTAAAAATACCCTAAGTCGTACACCGTTAACCTTAGCTTACAACCCTTAATCCTAAACCTAAAACCCTATGAAACCTTAGATCCTAAACCTTGAAAACCCCTAAATCCTATAAACCCTAAAATAAACCCTAAACCTATTTAAAACCCATGCAAAACCCTATGCTCTAAACCCTAAACCCTAATAATTTGTAAGCCAAAATCTTAAAAAACACAAGAACCATAAACCCAAATAACCTAAAATCATTAAACCCCTAAATAACTAGAACCCTTATATCTAAAAAAACACTAAGATCTAAACATTTTTAAGCCCTAAATCGTATATGGTAAACCCTAAAAACCACAAAAAACCCTAAGCCCTAAACCCTCAACCTACATAACTTAGAAAAACCTTAACTCAAAAAACACTTAAAACCTAGATAAATCCCATAAACTAAATCCCTAAACCTAAAAAATCCTAAGTCCTAAACCGTAACCTATAAAGCTAAATCCTAAACCTAAACCTTAAGAAACCATAAACCCTCAACCATAATAAACTCTAAATCCTATGTACCCTATTATGAACCATAAAACCCATGCAATGCCCCTACAAAACCCAAAGTTCGAAACCCAAAATCATAAAAATTCGTAAACCCTAAAACATAAAAAAGCCTAAGCTATTAACCCTTACCCTAAAAAAACCTACGAAACACTTAATCCTAAAAATACAAAAATCCCTAAACTTAAAAAACTATAAGATCTAAAGCTTATACTGCCCTAAATAGTACATGACAAGACATAAAAAGAAAAAAGATAGGTCGTAAACCCTATACCTATAAAATCCTAAAAATTCTTAACATAAAAGCCCAAAGCACTAAACCCTAAACCTTAACCCTAAAACCCTAAATCCTAATCCTAAATCCCTATGAAACCCTAAACCCTAAGAAATACAAAATGATACTAAACAATAAAATAAACCCTAAAAACCGTTGAAAACCCCTAAAAAAAACCTAAAACCCCTAAGCTCTTAACCTTAAATCTTAAATGTATAAACCTTACCCTTGAAAAAATGAAAAAATAACCTAAGCCCTAGACCCCTTACCCTTGAAAATCCTAAGTAACACTTAACCTTTAATAACCATAAAACCCTAAACCTAAAATCCATTTAAGCTCAAAACCCTATGAAGCCCTAAATATTATATGCTAAACCCTAAAAACGCAACAAAACCCTAAGCCCTAGACCCTAAACCTATAAATTACTAAAAAATATTAATCTAAAAAACCCCAAAGCCTTAAACCCTAAAATCCTAGATAAAATCATTAACGTAAAACCCTAAACTTAAAAAATTCCTAAGACCTAAACCGTAAACCGAAAGCTAAAACCCTAAATACTTAACCTAAAAATCTATGGATACTTAAACCCTAAACCTTTAGAGACCCTAAATCCTATAAACCCTAAAAACCTTTAAAACCTCAGCAAAACAGTTAACTCAAAACCCTAAATCATTCAAACACAAAAAAAAAACCAAAGCCCTAAACCTTATAAGTTCTTAAGAAACAAATAAACCTTAAAAATCCTAAGAACCCAAAAAACCCTAAACATAAGAAAAGATCTAAACCCTAAAAAGCCCAAAATCATATATGCTAAACCCTAATAAACAAAAAGAAAACCATATGTCCTAGACATATAAAACCCTAAAAGACCTTAATATAAAAAACCCAATGCCCTAAACCCTAAACACTTTGATAAAGCCCATAACAAAAAACCCTAAACCTAGAAAACACCGAATCTCTAAATCCTAAATCCAAACAAAAAAACCCTAAATTCTAAACCTAAAGCCTTAAGAAACCTTGAATCGTATAAATCCTAAAATAAATCCTGAAACCCCACTTAAAACCCTAACAAAACACTATTCTCTAACCCCTAAATCCTAAAAATCCATAAACCCTAACCTAAAACAACAAAAAATGGTAGAAAATATACTCTAAACCCTTAAAATCCTAAGAAACACTAAACCCTTAGAAACCCTATATTAAAAAAACTCTAAGCTCTTAATGATATAAGCCCCGAAATTGAATATACTAAAATATTTATAAAAAAAAAAAAAAAAAATTAAGCCCTGAACCCTAAACCTATAAATCTACAAAACCTTAGCCTAAAAATCCAAAAGCCCTAAACCCTAAAAACCTAGATAAAACCCTTAACTCAAAACCCTAAACCTAAATAATCCTAAGCACTACACCCTAACCTAAAACCCTAAAAACTTTTTAAAATATCTATAAAACTCTAAGCATTAAAATCTAAATCCTAATAATATTTAAATCTTAAACCTGATAAAGATAAAACAAAAACCCTATGTCCTAAACCCTAAGAATCACTTAACCTCTAAAACCCCTAAACATTAAAAAACTCTAAGCTATAAATCCTCTAAATTTGTATATCATATATATTAAACCCTAAAAACACAAAAAAAAAAAAACTAAACCCTAAACCATAAACCTATGAAACCTTAAAACGCCTAAACCCAAAGAAAACCAAAGCCCTAAACCGTAAAGTCTAGATAAAACCCTTAATAACCTAAAAACCTAAAACTAGAGAACCCTAATCCTTAAATCCTAAACCTTAAACCCTAAAAAACCCTAAATCCTAAACTTTAAGAAACCTTAAATCCTATAAACCCTAAAAACTATTTCAAACCGCTTAAAAACCCTAATCTTTGAACCCTAAGTCCGAAAAATATGTAAACCCTAAACTTAAAAAACATAAGAAAATCCCAAAGATCCAGAGCCTATAACAAATACTTAACCCATTAAAACATTTTAACCCCCCCCCCCCCCCCCCCCCCCCCCCCCCCCCCCCGAAAAAAACACTTAAACCTTAAAAACACTATGCTCTAAACCCAATAAAGCCCTATATCATATATGCTAAATCAAAAAAAAAACAAAAAAACCTAAGCCCTAAATCATAAACCTAAGGAAAAAAACATATTGAGATAAACCCCAAACCTTGAAAATGCCTCAACTGAAGTGAAAATTGATCTTTATTCTTCAACCTATTTTTGAAAATATGCGATATCGTCGACAAAGCGAATTTAGGTTCTGTGAAATGTGTGGAACAATGCTTGCTTTTGATTCACCAAAGTATGCTCGATGTCCTTATGCAAATTCAAGAAACGTGTCAAAGAGATTGCTGGAAATGAGATACAGTATCCCATTTCAGTATCCCATTTCTGCTGAGGCTATTAAAAGGGAATTGGATATCTTCATTTTATGATCTTGAAGAAGACAAAAAACTAAACCAAATGGATTATAATGCAAAATGTAAAGGTTGTCAGCATTTAGGAATGTCATACATAGCCAACCGGATTAGATCTGCTAATGAAGGGCAAACTATCTTCTATACATGCCTTGTTTGTGGAAATAAACAAACTAAGAACTCATGAAAACACGGCTCTGCAGGTTTCCATTGTGAACGAAAGTTGTTTTTAGTGTATGCCCATCATTTGAATTTTTCTAGAGTTCATACCATATTATTGCCTGTATCATTATGCATGGAAATAGTTGTAAAATTCCTACATTGTCTATGAGTTCTGGAAATAGGATCTTAGTTTTCCCATCTCGAACCAAAGTGAAAGGACATGCATATAATTCTTTCATGAAATACTCTTGGAAAACATCAAAAATGCCTCAACCCTACATGTCTTGCATTTATTGTACACTCTGAAACCTTATTGTTAGGTGCGTCTTGTAGCTTGGTGTTGGAGCCTTGGCGCGCCTGATTGGAATGCACTGTTGCATTGGTAAAATATATATGGATAGCATGAAAATGTCATAATGTCACCACTACAAAAAAAGGGAAAAAGACCATAACCTAAAAAACCCAAACCCCTAAACCCTAAAAACCTAAATAAAACTCTTAACCTAGTATCATAAACCGATAAAAAACTTATACCCTAAATCCTAAACCCTTATCAAAAACACTGAATCCTTTACCGAAAACCCTAAGAAATGCAAAAACCCCTAAATCTTAAAAGTTCTAAGCTCTAAACCCTTTAAAGACCTAAATAATATATGCTAAACCCTAAAAAATAAAAATAAAAACCCTAAGACCTAAATACTAAACCTATAAAATCCTAAAAATCATGACTTAAAAAACCCAAAGCCCTAAATACTAAACCTATAAAATCCTAAAAATCATGACCTAAAAAACCCAAAGCCCTAAAACCAAAAAACCTAAATAAAACATGAAACAAAACCCCCTTAGAAATACCTAAAGAATAAACTTTATATCTTAAAAATCCTAAAATAAACCCATAAAATAGTTAAAACCACGACAAGGCCCTAAGCTCTAAACCCTAAATCCTAAACCTTCAAACCTAAAAACCCTAAATCTTTAGAAACCCTAAAATAAACCTTAAACCTTTAGAAACCCTAAAATAAACCCTAAAACTATTTAAAACCCCTACAAAAACTCTAATGTCTAAATCCTAAATCCTAAATATAAGTAATCCCAAAACCTAAAAGACACAAAAAATACTAAGCCCTAAATACTAAATCCTAAAAAACCTTAGGAATTCATCTCTTAAAATAATAAAAATAACCTAAAACCCCTAATCCTTAAAAACACTAAGCTCTAAAACCTATTAAACCCTAAAAACATTAACCTAAAAAACCCAAAGCTTAAAACGCTAAAAACCTATATAAAACCCTAATCCCTAAGCCCTAAATGCTAACCTTAAAGTCTGAATCCTAAATATAAAACCCTAAGAAACCCTTAACCCTAAACCATAAGAAACTCTAAATCCTATGAACTCTAAACAAAAGCCTAAAACCCTTAAAAAACCCTAAGCTCTAAACCCTAAATCCTAAAAATATGTAAACCCTATACCTAAAAAACCCAACAAAATCATGAGCCCAAAATCCTAAAAAACCCTAAGCAATCCTTATCCCGTAAAAACCCTAAAAGGATAAATACCCCTAAACCTGAAAAAACTCAAAGATCAAAACCTTATAAGGCACTAAATCATATATTCTAAACCCCCAAAAATACGAAAAAAACATAAGCCTTAAACCCTAAATGTATGAAATCCAAGAAAAAAATACAAAGCCCTAAACCAAAAACACCTAGATAAAACCCTTAATCGAAGTATTGGGGTTTGCCCGTAGGGTCAAGGTGAAGAACATACAGATATGTCAAAGCAATATGGATTTGGAATCATCGATTTGCAAAGTTCAGGTAGCGGTGCTCGAGTGTAGTTCACCAATGGAGATGAAGGATATCGAGTAATTGTTCGCAGAGCTGAAGGTGTAAATCCTAATGCGAAACATGATAATCCTAATCCTACACTACTCGATGGAAATAATATGCAAGTTCAAAAAAATACACACAAAAGAAGTAAGGACAGGGTTAAAGATGCAGTCAATATAATGGTGGAATTTGGAATCAATGCCTTGTTCAAATCTACATAACAACGCATTCCAAGATCTGTCAAAGATTCTGGAAAAATTCCAAGTACAGGGGAAGTTGTGTTTAACTCAGATTTCCTGCATAAGGAGGGTGTTCTTGTCCATGTTTTGAGTAACCAACAAGGACTAGGCATGTAACTGCAAGAATATTGATGAAGAGTCACAGGCAGGTAAGATAGCTAATCCTAAAAATACTACTACTAGTAACAATGTACAAATTCTAGATAGTGAAAATGTTGGTCTAGCTGCTTTTGGTAATGTTACTAGGGATACTGGGAATGGAGGTTCAGGCGTTAAACAAAAGGATAGAGTTGTAATCCGGTAGTCATAACGTCAGCATAATCCATTACCAAAAAATTTAAATAATTTTGTGAAGCATAATAATCAGGTTAAGACTAATTTGAAAGGCCAGCAAGATTATGTCCCTGCTAAGGTGCAACAAAATAAGGTTGAGAGTAAAGAATCAGCTCCCTATACTGTCATTCAATCCTATGTTGCTAGACTTCGATTTAATCAGCCAAAATAGTTGCTCCCCTTACTTTTGAGACTCCTAAATTCATTACTAAGCAGGGGCGTCCAACTGCGATTTTCAGTGAAGAAGACTTCATGGTTAAAGGGATTGATAGATGTAAATTTACTTTAATTGGGATGTTCAGTAATTCTATGCCTAGAGTAGAACTAATTTGACCAAGTTTCATCAACCAAACTCAACAGTCTGGAGGAGTTCAGATAGAACATTTGAATTCTAGACATGTTTATATCGACTTAGATAATGAGCTGGATTTTGTGACTGTTTGGACTAAACAAAGAATTACAATTGAAGATCTGGCCATGACAATTCAAGCATTGACACCCACCTTTAAACCTATTGAGGAAAACACCAATTGTTCCAGTTTGTATTGGACTGCCAAAATTGCCTTGGCATTGTTACTACAAAGAAGTTATGACTTGTATGTTGACCCCTATTGGAAGTACCCAGGGAAGGGTTGGTCGAGGATGTGATAATTAATGATCCTACTTCTACCAATTCTACTTATTTAGATAAGCAGGAGCAGGGTAGAACTAGAGTAGACAAATTGTATATGAATTCCAACTTCCAAAGAAGTGCAGGCAGATCAGAATTTGCAACAAACTGACCATGAAGGTCATGTAGGCCAGTCACAAATTAAGTTAGATAAAATGCATAATGTAACAGATATACCAGGTATGATTTCATATCCTCGTTCATCACAACACACTAATATTATTTGTGATACTAATAAAAGGTGTGTACATGTGGAAGGTAGTGAAAAATTGGAAATTCAGGAGCAAGTAGAGACTGTTTTGAAGGAAATACATAGAACATGGTTTGTAGATGTTATGTAGGAAGGTGAATGTAGCAGTTCAACTCTTCTCCAATAGAATGATGTTGATCGACTTAATATTCAAAAACAGTCTACTTCGGTCACAATAAAAGTCAAAGGTATTATAAGGATTCACAAAAATATGATGATTCTCCTCAAAATTGTAACAACAAATCCAAGAATAGGCTGAGTAAAAAAAGAAGAAATGTCATAAAAAAGAGATAAGGTATGGAACAACGGGGACAACAAGAAAGAGTTGAAGAAGTGGATGAATATAGTCATATAGCATTTGAGTATGAGTATGATGAAGATACTCGATTGTTAGACAATAATGAAGATGAAGAAGAGGTTAAATCCACTTTCTATACTAAATATGAAGAAGAAATACAAGAAGTTAAAGACTAACAAGGTCTGTCACCAACAAGAAGGAAGATTACAAGACATAATCTTTATTCGGAGAACACTAGAAGGCCAATCACAACGGCTAGAAGTAGATTCCTATGATAATACTTCAAGTCACGTATTAGAGTACCTATTATACTTTTTAATGTTGTACAATAAATGTACAGTCTATTTTTTATCATCCTAGTCTCTTATTAGAGTAGGATCTTTTATTTTAATAGACTTTTCTTGTAAAGGGGAGAGTCTCCCTAGTTTATGTGTGCTTAGTTAATTTTGAATACAACTTGATGTATAGGGTTGAGTTGACTAACCTTAGTAGGTTAGTCGACTCATAACCCGCCTTTAGGATCGGAGGTAAGGTTTATGTCCCCCTCTTTGTATTTTTTAAAATTTAATAAATGATAAGGCTTGGGGTGTTTCTCAACCCCTACCCACCATAAGGGTCCTTTTTTTTTATATAAAAAAAAACTAACAAAAATTCTAAGCACTATACCCTAACCTAAAACCCTAAACCCTAAACCTAATGAGATCCCTTAATCTTCAAACCCTAAAACCAATTTTTTATGCATAAAACACATATGTTGTAAAAGAGAAATCTAAAAACAGTCTAATCCTAAATCTAAAAACACAAAAAAAAACCTAAACCCTAAACCCTTAAATAACCTAAAAACATGAAGATGCTCTAAATCTTATCAAGACTAAATCTTATATTCTAAATCCTAAGAACAAAAAAAACACTAAACCCTAAACATATTAAACCTGGAAAAACATTAACTTAAAAAACGCCAAAAACATAGATAAAAACCTTAACATAAATCCCTAAATTTCAAAGAAATTCTAAGCCCTAAACCCTAACCTAAAATGTTAAATACTAAACCGAATACCTTAAGAAAACCGAAACCATAAATCTTAAGAAACTCTCAATCCAAAGAATCCTAGAATAAACAATAAAACACCTTTAAAAGCACTACAAAACCCTAAGCTATAAATCCTAAATCAAAAATATTTGAAAACCCTAAACTTAGAAAACATAAAAAACCTAAAAAATGTAACCTAAACCAATCCTAAACCCTAAATCCTAAATCCCAAGCCCCTCCTGTAGAGCGTCCCTCTTTATGAATCGTTCAAGGAATTAGCTATCTTGGCTAATGGATACAATTCTCGATCGGCGGAATGGATAGTGAGCCACAAGATCCAGGATAAACAAAGTGTACTTTGAATCGTCAATCTCTACAGGTCTAATCGATCTCAAAATCATCTACCGAATTCTCGCAGGTGAGGGAAGAGACGGTCCACACTGCTTCTGAAAAGGAATTGGAAGGAACAAGTACAAATCTATTTATGGATGACTTGAATCAAAGGTATGGTGGAAATGATCGAGTGGGAAATCTGATGGCTCAAGAAGGGCGTACAACTTCGTCCCAAAATCACGATCCAAATAGAGCTAAAGATGAGGTAACTTTAAAGGAAAAATGTATCGGGGTTTCTTCCCCTTCATTTGATGAGAAAACCTAAAAAATCGTAGCCTAACTCTAACCCGAAACCCTAAATCCTAAATCCGAATCCCCTCCTGAAGACTGTCTCTCTCTAAGAATCGCTCAAGGAATTAGCTATCATGGTGAATTAATATAATTCTCGATCGTTGGAATGGATAGTGAGCCACCAGATCCAGGACAAACTAAGTGTACTTTGAATCGTCAATCTCTACAGGTTGAATGGAGCTCAGAATCATCTTCCGAATTCTCGCAGGTGAGGGAAGAGACTTTCTACACTGCTTCTGAAAAGGAATTAGAAGGAACAAGTACAAATTTATTAACTCGAATCAAAGGTATGGTGGAAATGATCAAGTTCAAAATATGATGGCTCAAGAAGGGCGTACAACTTTGTCCCGTAATTGAGATCCAAATAGCGCTCAAGATGAGGGAACTTTAAAGGAAACAGGTATTGGGGTTTCTTCGCCTGCTTTTGATGTACGTTCTACTGAGAATTTGAAGGATTCTCAAGGTCAATTCATAGCAGTAAAAGTGGTGGTGAACCAGTCGGATCTCAAGAGAGGGACTTGACCAAGAAAATCGGTCTACACAGCTACCTGATCTTATCTCCATCAATCATCTACAACAATCTGAACAACGTCTCATTGATAGCTCAAACATAGACAAGGATGATTATCGTTCCCAAAAGCCATCGAGTTAGTTGTTTTGTTCGTCTATGTAGAGGGGAGATTTTTAGTAATACAACCAGAGTAAGGAGGGTGGAAATCAAGGCTCCAAGGTTCCAATTACTACTCCATTGCATAAGCCTACTAATTGACTGGAATGGATAGGAATGCTAAAAATATTGGTAATTATGGTAGTAGTGATGATCCTGATAGATTAGATTATTAATCGACGTATCCTAAAACTTCTAGCAACTTTGATCGTATTGTTCCTAGAGTCCCTGCTGAAAGAGTTGATCAACCTTCAGGGAATCCTAATAATTTTCCTAAGAAAGATCAAATCTTAGAACCACCCCCCACACTATAATTCAAACGTATGCTGATAGGTTGAGATATAATCAATGTAAGAGTGGAATGAGTATTAAATTGACTGCCCCTGAGATTACTACTAAGCAAGGTCTACCAGCAGTTCTATATGTGAAGGATGAGGTAATTAAATATCTGTCTTCGGCTTGTAAATACATTCTTATTGGTAAGTTTGTCAACACAATGCCTAGAGTAGAATTTATTCAAAAGAACTTTATTCTCCACACTTAATTATCTGGGTGGTTAAGATTGCACACTTTAATTCTCGACATGTTTATATTGACGTTAATAATGAACTGGATTACGATATGGTGTGGACTAAACAACGTATGACCATAGCTGGACAAGTTATGGGAATCCAAGCTTAGACTCTTTCTTTCAAACCTGCGGAGGAAACTCTTTTAGTACCAATTTGGGTTTCTCTTCCAGAATTTTCATGGCATTGTTACAATAAAGAATTTATTACTAGATTATTATCTCCTATTGGTTGAGTTTTATACTCAGATTCAGCTTCAATGAATAAAAGTAGGGGAAGTATAGCTAGAGTTAAGGTGCAATTGGATCTTAATTAATCTAGACCTCCTCATATTTGGATGGGCTATATTGGAGAATATATAACAGATGGCCGATGGAAAAAAATTGAGTATGATAGTATTCCTAACTATTGTTTTTTTTGTAAACATCAAGGTCATAAGGAAAGTAATTGTATCATTTAGCAAAGAGATGAAAAGACTAAGAGAAGGAAAGAGCTAGACAAAAATAAAACCAAAAACAATAATGTACAGAAAGATATGCAGAATTATGAATAGCAGGAAACAAGCAGAAGAGATGAGACTAGCATTCCATAAAATTTACCAAGGGAGTAACACCAAAGAAGTTTTCAGCAGGAAGAACAGTGGCAAGTTCAGAGGAGGAAAAACCATAATCACCAACAAGTCCAACACATTGAAGACAACACAGTAGCTCAACACCACATTGCAAAAACAGGTATAACATCTGCTACCAAGAAAACTTACATTGATGTAGATGTGCAGGAAGTTTCTCCAAGTGCAGAAAAGAGGGGAGAAAATACAGAACAGAACCAACTTACACAAAGGGCATCTATGCAGCAACAACAAGTGAGTAAACAGGTAGGTATTTTAGAAAGGAATACTAACAAGGATCAAAGGTCACAAAGAGTGGAAAGTCAGGTAATAAGGCAAGAATCTAATTTGGTTTAAGATAAAACAATTTACCAACAAGATACTTCAAAGTTGTCAGGTATTGCCTCAATGCTCCCACTTTCTATATCCCCTGATAATTGTGAGAATGTTGGTTGTGTAGTTATTGGAGGTGAGGTTGTAAGATGTCAGGAGATACCTAGTATTAGGAAGGATGGGGTGTCCAAGGGGAAAATGTCTTCGACTGATGAGGATTTTGCTCAACATTTTAACATTGATTTAAGAGAACCACCTGATAAATATACTAATAATAAATCACAGTCTAGATTAAGTAAAAAAATAAGGGAAGCCATTAAAAAAAGAGAACTAAAAGAGTTAGGACATGATTCAGCTTCTTAGAAAAAAAATAAAGATGATTATCTTGATAAATAATGGGCACATGATTCTAAGGATGAGTATGATGAGGATACTCAATCCTTAGAAGAGGGGGAAGAATCTGAGGAGGAAATCAATAAGGAGCAAAATCAACAGAAGGGTCCTATGTTTCACAGTAACAATATTGAGGAGATTAGGGAGGTTACTGGAAAGCATGGCTTATCTCCAAGAGGTAGAAAGGAATCAAGGCAAAAGAAAGATTCTACTAATAGTAGGCCCAACACTAGATCTAGGAGTAGAGATGTTTAATGATTAATATCATTTGTTGGACTGGTAGGAGCATAAATACTCAAGGTGCTCTTGAAAGAATGAAAATCTTAAGAAAATTCATAATTTTTCTATGATTGCTATTTTAGAACCTTTTGCTGACCATTCACATATTCATACTTATAGAATTGATCTTCTAATGGATCATGCTTATAGTAATCCTAACAATAAAATCTAGTTGTTTTGGAATTGTGATGTAATCTGTAAGGTGGTAGAAATGGTTGATCAACACATTACTTGTGAAATAAATCATGTGGAATTCTCAAAAAAGTTTAGTAGAACATATGTGTATGTTAAATTTAAGGATCATTTGATGAGACCTCTCTGGGATACGATGTTGCAAAATTCATATACAAACCTTCCTTGGTGTCTTATTGGTGATTTTAATGTCATTTCTTCTATTCAAGAAAAATTAGGTGGTAAGACTTACAATATGAACAAAAATTTTGAATTCATTAGTGTTGTTGAAGCTTGTTGGTTTTTAGACATTGGGTATAATGGGCAACCTTATATATGGTGTAATCACATAGATGATGGTGCTACAATTAGAAAAGATTACATAGGGATTTAGTAAATGATATATGGTTTGATAAAATGCCTCAAACTAATATCACTCATTTATCTTCAGTAGGTTTTGATCATTGTCCTTTACTGTTGGAAATTAGGGTTAGGCAGGAACTATGAAAAAATATTTCAAGTTTCTTAACTTTTGGACTGAAAATTTATCTTTTCTAAATGCAGTCTCTAATTGATGGAAAAGGTAGGTTTCAGGCAACCCTATGTGGGTTCTTCACACTAAAATAAAGAGACTTACTAATACTCTAAGTATTTGGTCTAGGAAGAAATATGGGGATATTCTTTCAAAAACCAAAGACTATGAGGAAAGGGTAAGGATTGCTAAAGAAAAGTTAATTAATGATAATAATGAGTAGAATAGGTCTAACTTGCACTGTCCTAATGCACAATATATAAGATATATAAAAATTGAACATTCTATTTTACAACAAAAACAAAGATTCATTGTTTGAAAGAAGGTGATGCTAATTCTAAATATTTTCATGATGTGATGAGTGGTAAAAGAAGACAAATGTTTATGCACAAAATTCTTACAGATAATGAACAGTGGGTGCAAGGTGATGATAATATTGCCAAAGAAGCTTGTCAGTATTATCAACACATATTCACTGGAAAGAATGTTAGAATTAGTGAGGATCTTTTACAATGCATTCCTAATATGGTTATTGATCATTAAAACTCTATTTTTGAAAGTGTTCCAAATATGGTAGAACTTAGAGAAGTGGTTCTAGCTATGAATCCAAATTCTGCTCCGGGTCCGGATGGGCTTGGTGGTAAATTTTATCAAGTTTGTTTTGACCTAATTAAGGATGATTTACTTGCGGCTATATAATCTTTCTTTAATGGGCAAGATATGCCTAAGTATATGACTCATGCATGTTTAATCCTTATTCCCAAAGTAGATCACCCTAACAAACTTAAAGATTTTAGATCTATTAGCCTTAGTAACATTTCTAATAAAATCATTTCTAAAATCATGAGTACCAGATTAGCTACAATTTTGCCTAACCTTATTTCTATTAATCAATATGGTTTTGTAATGGGTAGGAGTATATCTGAAGACATTATGCTAGCACAAAAGATTATTCATGATATTAAACAACCTAATGAAGGAGATAATGTGGTCATTAAGTTAGATATGGTCAAAGCTTATGATAGAGTTTGTTGGGCCTATACTTGCTTAGTACTAAGGAGGATGGGGTTTGGAGAAATCTTCATTGATAAGGTTTGGATGATTATGAGTAACAATTGGTACTCTATTGTGATTAATGGTAAAAGAGATGGTTTATTTCATTCCACTAGAGGTCTTAAACAGGGTGATCCCTTGTCTCCAGCCTTATTTATCTTAGGTGCTGAAGTGTTATCTAGACAGCTTAATCTCCTTCATCTTGATCCTTTGTGTAAGGGTTTTCATATGGAGACTAGAGGACCTCAAATTATATTTTCTTCTACTAACAGAATTTCATTACAGTTAATCATGAAGACCATTACTGCTTATGAAACATTGTCTGATTAGTTATTAAATAAAGATAAAAGTTATTTTATGGTTACTACAAATAGTGTTGTGTATATTATTGATTCTATTAAAGAGCAAACTGGATTTACAAAGAATGATTGGCATATTATCTACTTAGGTTGTCCTTTATATATTGGTCGACAAAGAATCATTTATTATTCTGATTTAATTGACAAAGTAATTAAGAGAATAATAGGTTGGTAATCTAAATTATTGAGTTTTTGGGGTAAAATTACCTTAGACATGTATTAAAATCTATTCCTATTCACAATTTGTTTGCTATATCCCATCCCAAGACTACCTTAAAATATACTAAAAGTATCATGGCTTTTTTTGGGGGAGTGACAGGGAAAACAAAAAATAACATTGGGCATCTTGGGAAACTCTTGGATACCCTACTAAGGAGGAAGGTATAGGGGTGAGACTTTTGAAAGATATTTGTATGGTTTTTCAATATAAACAATGGTGGGAATTTAGCACAAAACAATCTCTTTGGGGCAATTCTTAAAATCCAAATACTGTCAAAGGGCGAATCCAGTGGCTAAGAAATATGATACAGGGCAGTCTTTGGATTGGAGATATTTTACTAGGAATAGACATTATGTAGAATCACAGATTAGCTAGACTATTCACTCATGCACTTGTAGTTTTTGGTGGGACAATTGGCTTGGAGATGGATCTCTAGCTAAGTATTGTGAGAACATTTATAGTTTGAACAATATTCAAGTTTCATATTTTCTTGAAGATGGTAAGTTGAAGGAGAGGGAAACTAGACAACATGATCCTCCTCTGTTAGTTCCTATTATTCTTAATATCAATATTCAGTACAATGAAGGCATACCTGATTCTGCTAATTGGATCCCAGATATGAATGTTTACTTTTCAATTAATACTGCTTGAGAGTCTATTAGGGAAAAACATAATACAGATCCTATCAACAATTTTATCTGGCATTAAAATTTACCTTTCAAAGCTTCTTTCTTTATTTGGAGAACTTTAAGGGGTATGCTTCCAACTAACAAAAACCTTGTTATTTTTTGAAAAGAGGCAGTTGAGTGTTATGGTTGTCACATACCAGGTAACGATGACATTGACCATATTTTAATGAATGACAATCTGTCAAACTACGTATGGAAGTATCATGCAGCATTAGTGGGAGTACATCATTCCTACACTTATTTGAGGAGTGTGTTAATGCATTGGAGAAGTTTACAATTTCATAATGAGGTACAAAAAAAAAATTCTTTTGAACTTTTTCTAATTATATTTGTTGGAACTTCTGGAAGAACAGGTGTGCTGTGAAATATGGGGGCAAGAGATCCAGCTTACATAGAGTACAATATGGCATATTTAGAGATATGATACAACTGCTAACAACAGTTTTTCCTAATATACAATGGTCACCTACCTGGGATAGGGTGATCAGTTTAATCGATCACTGCCAGCACCATTTTAAGGTGTTTAAGGTATGTTGGGAAAAACCTTCTATAGGCATATTCAAATTGAATACGGATGGTAGAGCTATGAATAATCAGGTAAAATAAGGGGTTGAATTTTACGGGATCAACAAGGTAAATTGATTTATGCTTTTTCTACTCCTCTTGGTTTTGGTTCTAACAATTTTGCAGAGATTAAGACAGCCTTGTATGACATCAATTGGTGTCATCAAAATGGATACAACCATCTTATTTTGGAGGTATATTCGGAGTTATTGTGTGAATGGATTAACAACATAAGTTGCATCACATGGAGAAGAAAACAAGATGTCCAAGAAATATAATTAATAATCAACAAACTGGAAAGGTTTTAGTGCAGACACGTCTATAGGGAAGCTAATGTTACTGCTGACTTACTCTCTAAATGGAGTCACAAACATGATAAAATTACAACTTTTCTACACTAAACAACTAAATGGACTGATCAGAGGAAGCTATTTTCCGGAACAAATTGGAATGCAGAATTTCAGGCGAAGGAAACTTAGAATAATTAAACATCCACCTTGAGATCATTGTTGTTATATGATTACATTGTTTAAGTGTGTAATTACTTCATTACATTGAAACTTATTTAAATTTACTATGACTTATATAGGTTAGTCTTATATAGGTATAGAAGGTTTAGAATAATGCTAGTTTTTCTTTTAGATTTCTCTTTGTAAGGGGAGAGTCTCCCTTATTTATTGTATTTTAGAATATTATTTTAGAATACAAACACAATATAAGGGTAATTTACTAACCTTAGTAGGTAGGTCAAATTAACCCATCATAGGTTAGAGGTAAGGTATAGCCCCCCTCTTTGTACATTTTATTTGTGAAATGATAAGGCCTGTGGGTGTTGTTCAGCCCCTGACCCACACAAGGGTCGTTCCAATAAAAAAAAATAACCCTAAGAAACACTTAATACTAAATACCTACAAACCCCTCAACGTAAAATACTCTAAGGTCTAATCACTTTAAAACCCTACACTGTATATGCTTAACCCTAAAAAACACAATAAAACCTAAGTCGTAAACCCTAAGCCTATAAAATCCTAAGAATCTATAACCGATAAAACCTTAGACCTAAAAACTAAAAACATAGACAACACCCTTATCCTTAAACTCCAAACCTAAAAAACAATAAACCAAAACCTAAAACCCCAATTCCTAATTCCTAACGCCCTGAGAAACCCTAAACTCTAAACCTGAAGAAACCCTAAATCCTATAAACCCTAAAGTAAATACTAAAAACCATTGAAAAACTTTAATAAATCCTAAGCTCTAAACTCTAAAAATCGTAAATCATAAGCCTAAGAAATACAAAAGAAAACCTAAGCCCTAAACCTCAAACCATAAAAAACCCTCAGAAACACTTAATCGATGAAACCCTAAAAACACCCAAAAATCCCTAAACCTACAAAAATATATGCTCTAAACCCTATCAACCCCAAAGTCTTATATACTAATTCCTAAAAAACATAAAACAAACCTAAGCCTAAACCCTAAAATTATAAATTCCTAAAAATCCTTAATCTAAAAAACCAAAAGCCCAAAATCCTAATAACCTAGATAAAACTCTTAACCTAAAATCCTAAACCTATAAAACTGTATGCCCTAAACCCTAACCTAAAACACTAAATCCTAAACCTAAACCCTAAGAAACCCTAAATTCTTAACCTAAAAATTTGTAAACCTTAAACACTACTACAAAACTGCCAAAAAGAGACAGAGAAAAGAGACACAGATTCTCGCTTTTTATTCCAAAAGCGATGGAAATGCTACGCTTTTACATGGGTAGCTTTTTGGCTCGACGCTTTTCCAAAAGCGACGGACAGCGTCGCAACTTGATTATGTTTTTGAATATTTTTTAACAAAAGCGATGCACTTCGTAGCTATATTTAAATTTTCTTTCTCTTTTTAGTTTCCAAAATGCAACCCTGTCCGTAGATTTTGTGGAAATTTGATTTTGGAAATATCAAGAAAAGCGATGGACAAAAGGACCCTGTCCGTCGCTTTTCAGGAATTTATTTTTTCCGCAAATCCAGAAAAGAGACAGACTAAAAAATGTTGTCTGTCGCTTTTCTGGGTTTTAAAACAAATTAATCCCAGAAAAAGCGTTGGATAAAACCAGTCAAATCAAACACACAATTATAAACAATCTACACAAAAAAATAAAACAAGAAACTTAAAATAACATTCGAAAGTATCTTAATTAAAATTTAAAGACTTATAGGGTTTTTCAACATTTGGTTCAAAATATTATTAACAATTACAAAAAAATCATAAATGTCCACACATCTTTATTAGGGAGCGGAAGTGTCATAAGAAGCCAAAGTAGTAGATCCACAAGCGAGGCTAATTACTTGTTCTTTGATTTTCTTAAATGTCCCACTAATGCTTTCTTATTAAACTACTATTTTCCGCTCTTACTCTGCTAGTGCCTCTGTATGTTTAGCTGTTTGATCCGACATAGAAGTAATCTGAATATCGTCAAGTACCTCCACTTGACTTGATAATCCAATTTAATCTAAGCTTTACAAAGTCGTCTAGCATCGTTTCGTGAGACTAGACCATAGACTCTACCCTTGTGTGTTCTCCTACACCATTTTATTTCCAAATATTCATGGAAAGTTCAAGTGTCTATTCAATCGAACTATCGAATTTTTCATCGACATAATGCTGAAACTCATTTTGAAGAAAATTGACACAAATTTATGTACATATCATAAATATATTCCCTATTTATGATGTTTATATATATTATTCATATAAAATAACTTACATATGTTTTTTCGCTCTTTTCTCCATGTAGACATCCAGATCTTTCTCATTTTCTTTCTTCCTAACATGAGTCTTCCTGAAAACCTCATGTACAACGGGAGTGCATCCCAATTCTTTTTCGTATATATGAAAAACTGAAATTTATTAAAATTAATATGAATCGACTAATTATTTATTTAAAAGTTTGAATGACTACTACCAACAAGACACCCTTGAGACTGCCTCTTGACTTTATGGCGTGGTCTAATATTTCCTTAAATTTGTTTGTGTTTCAATACAGACCCAATTCATTATAAACATGTGCCAACATCCAATCATAATGTTCAGCATCATCTTGAGCATTCTTTAGCAAGGCAGAGAACCAGGACGAGTCCCTTCTTCTCAAATGTCATAAAAAATGACGTGATTGTGTCTCTGCTCGAAAGTATATAGAATCTGAATAAAAAATTGAATAACGTTAGTTAGAGTCTACCCTTGTGTGTTCCTCTACCACGTTTTCTTTCCAAATATGCATGGAAAGTTCAAGTGTCTATTTAACTGAACTATCTAAATTTTGAGCGATGTAATGCTGTATCTCAATATGCAGAAAATGGACATCAATATATGTACATATCATAAATATATTCACTATTTAATATGTGTTTATATATTATTCATATAAAATAACTTACATATGTGTTTTGGCTCTTTCCTCCACGCAAACATCCGGATCTGCCTCATTTTCTTTCTTCGTGACATGAGTCTTCTTGAAAACCTCCTTCGCAACGGCTGTGCGTCCCTATTCTTTTTCGTATATATAAAAAACTGAAATTTAGTATGATAAATATGAATCAACTATTTATTTATTTAAAAGTTGAATTAAAACTTACAAACAAGACACCCTTGAGACTGCCTCTTGACTTTTTGGGGTTTTCTAATATTGCCTTAAACTTGTTTGTGTTCCAATACAGACCCACTTCATTATAAACATGCGCCAACATCTAATATGAATGTTCAACATCAACCTGAGCATTCTTTAGTAAGGCAGAGAATTAGGCCGATCCCTTCGTCTCAAATAAGGTAAAAATTGACGTGATTGTGTTTCTACTCGAAAGTACATCTGCATAAAAAAATTGAAATACGTTACTTAGACTCTTCCCTTGTGTGTTCCCCTACAATGTTTTCTTTCCAAATATATGTTGAAAGTTCAAGTGTATATTCAACCAAACTATCTAAATTTTCAGCGACGTAATGTTGAAACTCATTATGTAGAAAACGGACATCAATATATGTACATATCATAAATACATTCACTACTTATGATATGTATACATATTATTCATATAAAATAACTTACATATGTTTTAGGGCTTTTTTTTCAACGCAGACATCCGGATCTGCCTCATTTTCTTTCTTCCTGAAATGAGTCTTCTTGAAAACCTCCTGTGCAATGGGAGTGCGTCCCAATTCTTTTTCCTATATATAAAAAATTGAAATTTATTACGATATATATTTATCAACTAATTATTTGTTTAAAATTTTGAATTACTACTACAAACAAGACACCCTTGAGACTGCCTCTTGACTTTATGGCGTGGTCTAATATTTCCTTAAGCTTGTTTGTGTTTCAATACAGACCTAGTTCATTATAAACATGTGACAACATCCAATCATAATGTTCAACATCATCTTCAGCATTCTTTAGCAATGCAGAGAACCAGGACGATCCCTTCCTCTCATATGTGGTAAAAAATGACGTGATTGTGTCTCTGCCCGAAAGTATACAGAGTCTGCATAAAAAAAATGAATAACATTAGTTAAACTCTACCCTTGTGTGTTCCTCTACAACGTTTTCTTTCCAAATATGCGTGGAAAGTTGAAGTGTCTATTTAACTGAACTATCTAAATTTTGAGCGACGTAATGCTGAATCTCATTATGCAGAAAGTGGACATCAATATATGTACATATCATAAATATATTCACTATTTATTATGTGTTTATATATTATTCATATAAAATAACTTACATATGTTTTTTGGCTCTTTCCTCCACTTAGACATCCAGATCTGCCTCGTTTTCTTTCTTCTTGACATGAGTCTTCTTGAAAACCTTCTTCGCAACGGGAGTACGTCTCAATTATTTTTCCTATATATAAAAAAAATGAAATTTATTACGATAAATATGAATCAACTAATTATTTATTTGAAAGTTTGAATTAAAACTTACAAACAAGACACCCTTAAACTGCCTCTTGACTTTTTGGCGTGTTCCTTAAACTTGTTTGTGTTCCAATACAGACCCACTTCATTTTAAACATGCGCCAACATCTAATCTGAATGTTCAGCATCACCCGAGCATTCTTTAGGAAGGCAGAGAACCAGGCCGATCCCTTCCTCTCAAATATGGTAAAAACTGATGTAATTGTATTTCTTCTCGAAAGTACACATTGTCTGAATAAAAAATTGAATTACGTTACTTAGACTCTACCCTTGTGTGTTCCCCTACAACGTTTTCTTTCCAAATATATGTTGAAAGTTCAAGTGTATATTCAACCGAACTATCTAAATTTTCAGCGACGTAATGTTGAAACTCATTACGTAGAAAACGGACATCAATATATGTACATATAATAAATACATTCACTATTTATGATATGTATACATATTATTCATATAAAATAACTTACATATGTTTTTTGGCTATTTCCTCAATGCAGATATCCGGATATGCCTCATTTTCTTTCTTCCTGAAATGAGTCTTCTTGAAAACCTCCAGTGCAACGGGAGTGCGTCCCAATTATTTTTCCTATATATAAAAATCTGAAATTTATTATGATATATATGAATCAAATTATTTCTATTTAAAAGTTTGAATTAATACTTACCAACAATCCACCCTTGAGACTGCCTCTTGACTTTTGTCGTGGTCTAATATTGCCTTAAACTTGTTTGTGTTCCAATAAAGACCCAGTTTATTATAAACATGCGCCAACATCCAATTTGATTGTTCAGCATCATGAATAGCTGGTAAAGGTAGGTCCTCCTAGAGTACTGAAGGAAATCATTGTGTATAGGAAGCACCGACTGGTTGACAGTAATTAGAATAATATTTTCGAGGATCCATCGTACCAAATAGAACAACAAGTATATATGTATCATGGCTGATGCGCTCTGGCACTAGAGATATAGATCCTGCAATATCCTCAAGATATATGGGTCTACTAGACTACTTCTTTTTTGCCTGTTTAGTCTGGCTAACTCCAAGATGCTCGTGATGTCTATCATTATCACCGCCTGATGACATCTAAATGCAAATTTACATGTATAATACATATAAAAATAATAAATTCAATCAAAATAGAAAAATACACAAACTTACGTATCTATACTAGCAAGCTTTCATTATACACTATTTATCCTCGCTTGTTTCAATTCCATCATTGTCTAAGTCTTCATACTCAGTTGTTACCTGAGTTGTTTTATTCACATTATTGTCCCAATCTTCGCCATCAAATGAATAATTTTCCTCATTCTCGGATAGTTCTTCCTCAACATTTAGTATCTCATCATCAAATACTTCTTCTAAAATGTGTTGAGGATGTTCTAGTGTGGTTTCCAATTCAATATCAACTTGTTGTTGAACAATAGCAACATCATTTTGATACGCCACATCTAAGACATTGTCAATTTCAATTCTTCCTACAGGCCCTACATGCTTACTTTTTATAACAACCCACCAATCAACTTTGTCTCTATGCAACGGATATGAAGCGAAATACACTTGTTTGGCATTCTGTGTAGTCATAAAAGGATCATAACTTATGTATTTCCTTGTGTCCTTAACTTCAAATATATTACATTGATCCACCTTTGTGCCTCTATGTGATGGGTCAAACCACTCACACCGAAACAATACAATCTTCTTCTTAGGCAACCTTAATATCTCACTTCAATAATCTCATGAATGACACCATAATATTCAACAGTTTGGACAGTACAATCAACATTGCCTTGTATGTAGACACCTCTATTATTTGTTTTCTTGTTCCTAGAAACTTCTTTAGTTTGACACAATACTTATTCATTGTCAGTACTTGATATTCAGGTCCAAGTGATACTTCCTTCACTAATTACAAATGTTGGACAATTGAGTATTCATCATAAGCCTACGTGACAGTTATTTCAAGTAATATAATTTAGTATAACATGAATACATTATTAAATACTTAGTGATTGCACACTTACATAGTTTTATAGCCATTTGGAAAATTCTGTATATATGGCTTCATTACCCAATGTGTTTATGAACAAGTTGATCATTTTACATTCAAGTGCTTAATTTGTTAATGAACACTTATTACTATGTAATTTGATAAAATATTTTTAACACTTACTTGAGATATGATTAAATATTTGGATAATTAAGTAGTATAAGTGTCAAAGTTGATTGCATTTCCATATTTGTGAAGTCTCGCTTTCAACGTTTTTTAGATCCTCATACGTACAACCTCATAAACCTAGGATTGAGAGGTAGATAATGCATCACCTGAGTTAGGACCATCTTTCCAGCTGAAGTACCCTTATAACGAGCATGTCCACAAAACTTAAAATTTTCTAATTCACTATGAGTCTCGTAAATCAACATGCAATCATTAACACAACAATGAATTATATCATACGTCAATCCTAACTTTGAGAACAAACGCTCTGTCTGATAGAAGTTCTTGGGTATGTTAAACCCTTGATGAAATAGTTCACGCAAAAGATTAAACATTTAGTCCATTGCTGTATTAAGAACATAACAGTCTGATTTACTATTCATTAATCTAACCACAACTGATAAGGCAGAACGCGGACTCCCTTAACATAGTGGACGAGTAGACTCTTCTTGTTGATCATAGAAGCGTCTTGTTTCTTCATTATGAGCTTCATCAAAATATTGTTCCAGTTTCATCCCACCTTAAACCCAAAAAACATCATTAATCATTTCATGAACCCTATCATGTTGAACCCTAATTTTTCCATGTGGTTCAATCCTATTATACAGATCCATAGACATCGAATTATAAAACATACCATCTAATTTATCAATTTCTCCATGATCAATCCATAAAAAATATTTATGCTAAAAAATGCATTACAGTACAAATGAACCATAACGCTATCTGGTTCAAAAAAATGTGAGCACTTACATGCACTACCTGGACACCTATCCAATCCATTGTTCTTAAAAATGTCAACTGTCGTTCTATGTTCAATAAAAATTCTAGTATCGTCAGTTAACTCGGGTTTCAAAGTAGCACGAGTTTCATAATATTTATTATACATCCACAAACGATGATCCATCTACAAAAATATAGGTATTAAATTAGTTTTTACTTAATTCCAACAACTAAATCACATTATTTTTTATAACTTATTTAAACAATTTAACAATTTCTTAACTTTAACTAGTTTAGTATTGATGACTTAATTCCAAAGACTAAATCCACCAACTAAATCACATTATTTTTTAAACTTATTTAAACAACTTAACAATTTTTTTAACTTTAACTCATTCACTATTGATGACTTAATTCAAACAACTAAATCGGCCTACTAAATCACAATATTTATTCTAATTTATTTTTAAAAACTTAACAACTTTAACTAGTTTATTTTCTACTTAATAAAACAACTAAATCCACCAAATAAACTACACTATTTTTTCTAACTTAAACAACTTAACAATTTTTTTAACTTTAACTAGTTTAGTATTGATGACATAATTCCAACAACTAAATCCACCAAGTAAATAACTTTATTTTTAATAACTTATTTAAACAACTTAATAATTTTTAACTTTAACTAGTTTTGTATTGATCACTTAATTCCAACAACTAAATCACATTATTTATTCTAACTTATTTACAAAATTTAACTAGTTTATTTTTTACTCAATACAACAACTAAATCCACCAACTTAACAACATTATTTTTCCTTATTTATGCAACTTAACAATTTTTTAACTTTAACTAGTTTTGTATTGATTACTTAATATCACCAACTAAATCCACCAACTAAATCATTTTATTTTTTACTTATTTAAACAACATAATAATTTTTTAACTTTAACTAGTTTAGTATTGATTACTTTATTCAAACAACTAAATCCACCAACTAAATCACATTATTTTTTCTAACTTATTTACACAACTTAACAACTTTAACTATTTTAATTTTGCGTCACGCCCCAGACTGTCGTGATTGAAACCCACACTACAACTCGGTAGTAGAACCACTACTAGCAACCAACTAAAGCAATAAATCTAAGAACTAAGACATTTAAGCGACGGAGGCTAGTTAAATAACTAAAGACAAGGTTTCATTATTAAATGAAAATCTAATAACTTACTAACAATGCAGAAGATAAATCTAGAATATGAAAGTCAACGTACCAAAACTATATCGATGTTCATGTTTAACAATAGATTACTGATGAAACTATCAACTTACTAAAGCAAGGTCTATGTCCGAAAAACACTGGGCATACACTAAAATGAATTTCATGGAAGCTCGAACAATGTGGCTCACTCTTTAACTCGAAGCAATCACCGTTCTCCTAAGCGAGGTCTATCAACAGTCGTGTGAAGATGCCCTCTACTCAAAGCAAATAAGAGCAAGTGCAGAATCAGTATGATAAGATCAAACTAGTGGGATCACACGAGTATTCCACTAGTGTAATATAAACAAACAATTACAACATGATAATGCATGCATAAATAAAAACATATTCAATATCATCATATCAACATCACAATTTGCATGCTTCATTACATAGTTGGTCCTCTCACAGAACCCAAAGTCAAAGTGTTGGCATGCCGCTACGTAACAATCTAATCCAATTTTAATGTCGGAACGTGGCAACCAATCCCAGTTAGAGGGACGGAATGTGGCACCCGGTCCCAATCACACTACAATACCACATAATGATCACATATTAATGTCATGATTTCATAGTATCAATATTCATATATCCCAGTTCAACATCTATGATAAATATTGCAACATGCATACATATACAAGTATCACAATGAATCAAAGCAAGTGTATATGACAAAATCATAAAATCAAAACCATCACCTACCTCAAAACAAGCTTGAAACCCAAGACAACTTTAACCTTCCCTTTACGGATTCGTCCACTTGTTTGTGATGTACAAACAACAATTTATGTACGAAAATCAATGAAAAAACACTAAATTCTTGGAATACTAACAATATATGATCCCTAATTTATAACCCATTACCCTATCTAGTCAATTTAGTGTTAATTCCACCATGGAATTCATCAAGAAATCCTTCCCCATCCATATTGACCCATTCAAAAATGTTCTACGATTTAAAAAACGAGTTTGGGGAGTCAAAAGCTAACCTCTAGATTCAAGAATGGTGGAAAATGAGTTGGACTATCCCACGGGTCGTCTCTTCATTCAAAGAATGAAAGATAGAAAATAAGGTCATTTAAGGGTTTTATTTACAAATTTGAAACCCGTCATCCCGCTACAGCGACACCCATCCCATTGTAGCGGCGTCGATGTAGAAACACAAAGTGAACCAGTGAGCTTCCTTTGAAAATAACAGAAAAATTGTTTAATTCCATCTCTGCCTCGCCCGCTATAGCGGTACCCATCCTGTTGTAGCGGCATCGCTATACCAACAAGAATCCCGCTGCAGCTGCACTAAGAAAGGCAGTGAGATCCTTAAGGGAAATTCACTTCTCCCTTTTTACAACACCCTCTTAGATCACTACTCTCATAAATTTCCCTTAACGACAAACTAAATTCCCGATGATCTACTTATCAATTTTCAAATTAGTAAAATCGTACGGATTCCATAACTATTTATATTACCATTCATGTAATCAAATCCACATTTTCTCCACTTGGTTGATAACATATTCCCCTACACCTTAATGACTCCTAATTCCTCCAAATATTGTCAAGGTTGGGAAAATCCTATTACAATGGAAAATGTTTTCGTGTCCCAATTTTGCCCCATTGGCATTCCTATAACAACGAAACCCGGTCGTTACAATCGATACAAATTTACCTATCTTTTATCCCCAAGTGATCAACTAAGGAAAAGTAGGACAGAACAGAACAAGGTAGTACCTTAATTCGATGAATAATTGTGAATAATTGTGTCACATATCCTTCTCGGTCTCCAAAGTAGCTTACTCAACTAGACAATGCTTCCGTTGAACTTTCACGGACTTAATCTCTTTGGTCCTCAACTTCTAAAGATCACGATAAAAAATAGCAATTGGTTATTCCTCATATTTGAGGTCATTTTCTATCACTATTGAGTGCCAATTAATTATATAGTCACTACTATCGTAATATCTCTTCAATATAGACACGTGAAATACGGGATGTACATCAGACAAATTGGTAGGTAGTGTCAATCTATATTCAACGGGTCCTACACGTTCAAAAATCTCAAAGGGCCAAATATAGCGAGGACTAAACTTACCCTCTTAATAAATCTCATCACCCCCTTCTTGGGTGATACATTGAAAAGAACATTATCTCCCATCTAGAGTTCCATATCTCTCACCTTGTGATCCGTATACCTCTTTGTCTACTCTACGTGGCTACAAGTTTAGTTTGAATGCTCCTTACCTTATCTTTAGTGTCCTTCACTATGTAAACCCCAATGGTTTTTTACATCTCAGGATTCAAACCAACCTATGGGTGATCTACATCCTCTCCCATATAACACCTTGAATCGTTCCATATAAATGCTCGAGTGATACTATTATTATAGGATAACTCATATATGGGTAGGAACTTATCACAATGCCCTACAAAGTATATTAAAATATCTCTCAACATGCCCTCCAACACTTGTATAGTCCTTTCTGATTGTCCATTCGTCTGGGATTCAAGGTTGTACTAAAAGTGAGTTGTGTGCCCAATTAATCATGCAAATTCCTTCAAAACATGGAAATACAAAAGGTACCACTGTAAGACCTTGAAAATAGCTTAGGTGTTCTAGAGCCTAACATGTTGGTCTTAGTGTTCTAAGGTCCTAAATATGTTTAATATGTGGTATAGAGGCAGTAGCTAAAATATTAGAGGTGTTGGAAGTCAAACGTCAAGGGACGACTAAGACGTTTGACGACTAAGTCACCTAAATGTCTCTTATGTGGTTTTATGTGTTTATGTGTGTTTCATGGTGTTTTAATGTTCTTATTAGAGTTATTATAGCATCTATAGATAGTGGTTAAAGTTTTGTGAAGTTTGGAGGTCAAACGATCAAGAACGTCCAAGGCATTCGAAAGATGTGCCTTGAGTCGACCTTGTACGTCTAGGCGAGTTTCGTCGAGTTTTACGTGTTCTTTTTGGATTAAATTCATGTGAGAGGTGTTACACTTATAGACGATCGTATTTGGGTTGGAAACGTCTGGGAAATTATTCCCAAGGACCATCAAAGGGTCCTTGAGGAAAGGACCAAAAACCTGATGGCAGGCTGCCCCTGGCAGCCTTGGCGACAGAGCAGTCGACATCCAGTCATGGCTGTGACGCCCCGTCATAAGGGTTTTGTCGTGGGGGCGTTGTCCAAGGGTGTAGGGGGAACCGTTGGTAAGCCACAGGATCTTGCAACGGATGGCCATGACGGGCCGTTGCACCCGTGACGCCCTGTCACAAGCCAGGCGTCGCAGCCAAGTCCCTGTGCGCAGATTTTCTGCCAAGTCAGGGGTGAATTGGTAAATTCACCCCATGTCCAAATAAGAGTTTAGGCGGTTGTTTAAGGGTATTATGGGTATTTTATATGAGTATATAAGTGTTTAACACTTAGAATAATTCATTCTTCTAAAAATCAAAATCCAAAGTCTCTTAGAAATCCCAAAACCTCCATTGAAGACTCCATTGAAGAAGCAGCTTGGTGAGGGGTTCTTGAGTGGAAATTCTTCATCAAAGTGAAGAATTATCATCCTTGAGGTATGACTTTTGATCCTTGAATCTTATTTCATTAAGGAGCCCAATCCTCAAAGTGTTTTACAAAGTTTTCTAAAGTGAATTGTCCAATTTCGGGATTCTACCATGGGTTCTTGCATAAATGATTTCTAAACATTGAATTATGATCTAATTGATATTGTATTGATTATTTCAACATAAATTATCTATGAACCCATGTGAATTGATGAACCCTAGTTTTGACTACTTTTTGGGTTACTTGATATTAAGCTTATATTGATGAATTGTGGTGTAGTTTCTTTTGGGCTTTCTAATGATATAAGAATTGTGTTCAATTTATATGTAATTGATATTATATTGTTAAACCTAGATTGAATTAATGTAGATTAATTGAGTTTTATGGTTATTGCTTTGAATTATTGTTCATGGCCATGGGTAAGGGCCTTGTGATGCTGAATTGGTTGAATTGACATTGAATTGAAGTGCGGATATGGGTATGAAGGTATGCTGCCCTGTTTTCCTTAAATTGATATTAATTATACTTCGATTCTATTGTGATTGGCATGGTCCACTTATGGTGGCGGTGTTATGTGTTTAATTTGCAATTGATGTGGCCTTGTCGGCGTTACTTTATACAATATTATGAGCATGGCCTTATTGGCAACTACTTGAAGTTATGTGGCTAGTTGTGTAGTTGATGATGTGAAGTATGGCATTTCTTATCTACATGTGAAGTTATATAGTCATGTATGTATTCTTCTAGTTATGTTGCCTTAAGTGATTATGTTAGACTATGTCTTCACATTATGAGTGTCGTGTTAGGTTAAGTCTTGGTTATTACTACTTGACTTTATGAGTCTATGTGCAGTATATTAATGATGTTATGATGATATATAGGATGACTTGAAGATGTTAGGTTATTTTAGAAGTGTTTCTAGAATGGCTTGTATTATGGGTTAAAAGTGAAGTATGTGATGTCTTGTCTTGGTTGACTTGTATCTCTTGCTTGATGTACATATGATTATGGATATGTGATGTCTTGATATAGGGTGATATAACTCTTAGTCTTGAATAATAAATATAGGTAGGACCTTAATGATAAGAAGGCCAATGTTATGTGGAACCTTCAACCTAGTGGTGAGGTTATGAATTGTGAAGTAGTTAGCCGTAATGGTATCCTTCATGTTATGAGTGATGGACTTAGGGATGGTTGGCTGGAACGGCATCATATCATACCTTAGAAAATCGCTATGAGCTTCTTGTCGCTGAAGTGAGATATGCCCTAGTGGAACTTGCTTTGGTAGGGTGAATGTAAAGGGGGTCATGAACTAGATAAGGACCTATTCATATAAACCTTAATGTGAACTAATCTATGAGAACAAAGGCTATAACAGAGTGAGTATGAGTAGGGTTAAGCGGATTTAGTTAAAGAACAGACTGAATGCTTAATACGCCCTTCATATTTCTTAACCACGTGCCTACATGGGATGTGTCCAAGTTCTACCATTGGCAAGTAGAACAACCTCATCGAAGTAGGATAGAACTTCGGATTCCATGTCTTGCTACGATGGTCTATGTCGGTTATTGCCTATTCTCATCATATGGAATACATATTAGCATTAGATAAGTTTATGAGGTTTAGGTGGTGGTATGGGACGCTATCTAGACATTGCACAATAGACTTTGAAGATGTTATGTGGAGTTCCTAGGTCTTGTCCAAAGACCATTATGTGATCCATTATGTGAGTGTCTTATGTGATGCTTTATGTGAGTGTCTTATGTGATGTATGAGTCTTAATGAACTAATGAACTAATGACCTATGTTAGTAACTATGTGAATGGTTGAGTACCTAATCTAAAGTGACTTAAGAATTCCTTAGCTAAAGTGTGAGGAGGACATGAAAGGATGGTCTCTTCATGTCTTATCTTTGGAAGTCTTGAGGATGACTCTAGTTAGGGAAGTTGGTTAATCTTGTTGACATGATCTAAACTTTAGGAAGTCTTAAGGACTATTTAGGTAATCTTGGAGAGGTCATTGTACTATGGACTTTATCTTCTCGATTTACTTAAGTAGGTCTTTTGATAGGCTTTGGAAGGAGAATGTCTTCTAATCTAAGTTTAGGTGTGTTTAGTGAGAATGATTCTATTTGAGGTAGTCTATAGGATCTCTTGTGTGTGTGTGATAGAGATTGTATGGGCGGTCGCTCCACACTCACTCAAGTGAACCTTGGAAATCACCTTTGGTAGATGAATCTTACCTTGATGTTTATGATTGTTTTCTAAGTATGTATGTGACTCATTATAGGTAATCTTAAGGGTCGTTTAGGCACATCTAGAGAGGGTGTATGGGAGGTCTCTCTTTGTGTGACTTAAGTGAATCTTAGGATGACTTTAAGTGAGGGAATTACATGCTAGAAGATGTTAAAAGGGATGGCTAGGACTTCACTGTAACAGTGAAGGGACTTAACTGTACAGTGAAGTGAACTCATTGTAAAGTGAGCTTATAATTGTTATCTTTGGTTTTATTGTTATCTTATGTGTTTCTTAATTGATAAATGATGTTCTTATGTTTAAACTATGATTTCTTAAATGAAAAGATGCATATTTCCAATAAAGTCCATTTCCATGATTTTATGCATATAGCCATACTTAGTACATGTGGTTGTACTAATTCCATGCTTTATTTTCTATCTATAGTACTTGGTAGGTAAGGAGCTTTTGTAGAAGAAGACTTGGGCTTAGAAGGATCGTCCGAGTAGAAGAATTGAAGTATGTCCTCATTTGACTCGAGGGCATATATATGTCATCTTATGTTTCTTTTATGAAGTATTGTAATAAGACTAAGTTATTTCTATTTTCATATTAAAGTACTCTTGTGTCTTAAGATGATGAGATTGAGACTTAGTATTTCTATTACTTCTACATGAAAGAGGTTTTTTAAAGACTATATTATGTTTTAGTGAAAAGTTTTAATTCCGCACTACTTTTCACTATGTATATGGGATGAATGATATGAATGAGGCTTGTCTTAGAACTCTGAGAGTTCGACGATGCCGCTCGCAATCCGAGATTGCACCCTATCTTCTAGGGTATGATATCGGGTTGTGACAAAGTTGGTACCAGAGCATAGGATGGTGAAAGTAGTATTAGGTATAAAAATTTCTCATCAAGTCAAGTCTAGTAGAGTCTTGACCATCGGTGTGAGTCGCGACACATCTATGGGCGAGAGGCTATAGGATGATAGAGTTTCCCTTCTTTTGTACTCCTATATCGTGCGGTAGAGTAAATGTTATGATTATCCTTCTTATGAGTTTCCTTGTGTTTTCTAGGAGATGAATACTAGAAGGATGGCCACTAGAAGATTGGAAGAGGAGAGGGTGAATGAGGAGGTTTCTCAAGTTGAGCAAGTTGAGCAAGTTACTCAAGATGAGCAAGGTGTCCAAGATGGGCAAGGTGATGAAGTGCCTCCCCAAGGTGATCATGTTCCTAATGTGGATGGAGGTGATGAGGTACCGGAGTTGTCTAATAGGGTGATTGGAGAGGCTTTGAGGGCTTTAGCTCAAGCCGTAACTACTCAAATCAATTTTAGTATGGTGCCTAGGGTTATGGAGAGCATAATGACTTCTAGGTTGAGAGACTTTATGAGGATGAATCCTCCTATCTTTCTTGGCTCTAAGGTGAATGAGGATCCCCAAGAGTTCCTTGATGGTGTGTACAAAGTTTTGAGTGCTATGCGGGTTACATCTAGGGAGAAGGCGTAGTTGGCTTCTTATCAATTGAGAGATGTGTCTCAAATTTGGTACACTCAATGGAAGGACAATAGGCCGGAAGATTCGGGTCCTATTGAGTGGGAAGAGTTTAAGGGAGCTTTTCTTGGCAAGTACTTTCCCCGAGAGAGAAGAGAAGTCAAGGTAGAGGAGTTTATTAATCTCAAGCAAGACAATATGAGTGTTGAGGAGTACTCTTTGAAATTCTCGACATTGTCTAGGTATGCTCCTTCTCTTGTGTCCAATCCAAGAGAAGAAATCAGTCGCTTTTGTACCGGAGTAGCCGACTTCGTGAAGGAAGAATGTCGTACCGCTATGCTTCATGATAACATGACCCTATCTAGACTCATGGTGTTTGCACAATCTATTGAGGAGTCTAAACTTAGAAGGATGGCTAGAAGTTTGAAAAGGGGTGTTGCTAGTGATCAAGAGCAACCTAGGTTCAAGAAAAGAGTTCAATCTCAAGATGTACCTAGAGTTCGTAAGAAGAAGTTTGAGAAAGGAGGTGTTTCTAAGGATAGCAAGCCTACTTGTGCAAATTGTTGCAAGAGTCACTATGGTGAGTGTCTATTAGGTACCGGTAGTTGCTTTGGTCGTGGAAAGGATGGGCACAAAGTGAGAGATTGTCCAAACATTGCTTCTAGGAAGGAGGGCAAGAGAGTTGAGCCTAGTGTTCCAAAGGATGATGCTCCAACTAAGAGGCGTTTCTATGCACTCCGTACTAGAATTGAGAAGTCGGGTGATGGTGATGATGATGTTGGTAAGTTCTTGTTTCGCTTTTGATAGTATGAGTTCCTTCTAAGTAGGGGAGTATAGTTTGTAGATAGGATAGAAGTTCTTGAATTGTTGCATGTGCATGATGTTTAGGAGTTTGGTTGAAATTGAATTTCATTTACTTCTTGCATTGTGTGTTTTATGAAGATTTAAGCAGGTTGTATGATGTGTTTACATGATGTTATCTTGCATTCTAGCATGTCTATATAGAGAATTGCCTAAAGATTGCATTTTCGGAAAAGTTGCTAAAATCACTCTTTCTTTATGAACTGCTTACTGTTAAATGTTTGTAAAAATGACTAAGTGATTCTTTGGTCTAAAATTCTTGTTATGTGGTTAGAACTGATGTATATGAGTATGATGTAGAATATAAAATGAGTTTTTGCTATTTGGATTGAAGCATGTGAGTTTTGTAGCATAACGAGTTATAGAATTGTCTTCTAGTTTCTTGTTGTGTTGTGAATCTATTGATTAGGTGAAGTTAATGATTTCTACTTGATATGTGTTGTATGGTTTGATTATGTGCTTCTAGTTGAATCTCTAATCTTGGAAGTGTTCGGAGAGTGGCAAGTGTCATTCGAGGACGAATGTTGTCCAAGTGGGGGAGATTGTAAGACCTTGAAAATAACTTAGGTGTTCTAGAGCCTAACATATTGGTCTTAGTGTTCTAAGGTCCTAAATATGTTTAATATGTGGTATAGAGGCAGTAGCTAAAATATTAGAGGTGTTGGAAGTCAAACGTCAAGGGACGACTAAGACGTTTGACGACTAAGTAACCTAAATGTCTCTTATGTGGTTTTATGTGTTTATGTGTGTTTCGTGGTGTTTTAAGGTTCTTAATAGAGTTATTATAGCATTTATAGACAGTAGTTAAAGTTTAGTGAAGTTTGGAGGTCAAACGATCAAGAACGTCCAAGGCATTCGAAAGATGTGCCTTGAGTCGATCTTGTACGTCTAGGCGAGTTTTGTCGAGTTTTGCGAGTTCGTTTTAGATGAAATTCATGTGAGAGGTGTTAAACTTATAGAAGATCGTATTTGGGTTGTAAACGTCCAGGAAATTATCCCCAAGGACCATCAAAGGGTCCTTGAGGAAAGGACCAAAAACCTGATGGTAGGCTGTCCCAGGCAGCCTTGGCGAAGGAGCAGTCGACGGCCAGTCATGGCTGTGACGCCCCGTCACAAGGGTTTCGTCGTGGGGAACTTGTCCAAGGGTGTAGGGGGAACCCTTGTTAAGCCACAGTAGCTTGCAACGGATGTCCATAATGGGCCGTTGCACCCGTGACGCCCCGTCACAAGCCAGGCGTCGCAGCCAAGTCCCTGTGCGCATATTTTCTGCAAAGTCAGGGGTGAATTGGTAAATTCACCCCACGTCCAAATAAGAGTTTAGGCGGTTGTTTAAGGGTATTATGGGTATTTTAGATGAGTATATAAGTGTTTAACACTTAGAATAATTCATTCTTCTAAAAATCAAAACCCAAAGTCTCTTAGAAATCCCAAAACCTCCATTGAAGATTCCATTGATGAGGCAGCTTTGTGAGGGGTTCTTGAGTGGAAATTCTTCATAAAAGTGAAGAATTATCATCCTTGAGTTATGGCTTTTGATCCTTGAAACTTATTTCATCAAGGAGCCCAATCCTCAAAGTGTTTTACAAAGTTTTCTAAAGTGAATTGTCCAATTTCGGGATTCTACCATGGGTTCTTGTATAAATGATTTCTAAGCATTGAATTATGATCTAATTGATATTGTATTTATGATTTCAACATAAATTACCAATGAACCCATGTGAATTGATGAACCCTAGTTTTGACTACATTTTGGGTTACTTGATATTAAGCTTATATTGATGAATTGTGGTGTAGTTTCTTATGGGCTTTATAATGATATAAGAATTGTGTTCAATTGATATATAATTGATATTATATTGTTAAACCTAGATTGAATTGATGTAGATTCATTGAGTTTTATAGTTATTGCTTTGAATTATTGTTCATGGCCATGGGTAAGGGCCTTGTGATGTTGAATTGGTTGAATTGGCATTGAATTGAAGTGTGGATATGGGTATGAAGGTATGCTGCCCCGTTTTCCTTAAATTGATGTTAATTATACTTCGATTCTATTGTGATTGGTATGGTCCACTTATGGTGGCGGTGTTATGTGTTTAATTTTCAATTGATGTGGCCTTGTCGGCGTTACTTTATGCAATATTATGAGCATGGCCTTATTGGCAACTACTTGAAGTTATGTGGCTAGTTGTGTAGTTGATGATGTGAAGTATGGCATTTCTTATCTACATGTGAAGTTATATAGTCATGTATGTATTCTTCTAGTTATGTTGCCTTAAGTGATTATGTTAGACTTTGTATTGACATTATGAGTGTAGTGTTAGGTTAAGTCTTGGTTATTACAACTTGACTTTATGAGTCTATGTGGAGTATATTAATGATGTTATGATGATATATAGGATGACTTGAAGATGTTAGGTTGTTTTAGAAGTGTTTCTAGAATGGCTTGTATTATGGGTTAAAAGTGAAGTATGTGATGTCTTGTCTTGGTTGACTTGTATCTCTTGCTTGATGTACATATGATTATGGATATATGATGTCTTGATATAGGGTGTTATAACTCTTAGTCTTGAATAATAAATATAGGTGGGACCTTAATGATAAGAAGGTCAATGTTATGTGGAAGCTTGAACCTAGTGGCGAGGTTATGAATTGTGAAGTAGTTAGCCGTAATGGTATCCTTCATGTTATGAGTAATGGAATTAGGATGGTTGGCTGGAACGACATCATATCATACCTTAGGAAAATCGCTATGAGCTTCTTGTCGCTAAAGTGAGATATGCCCTAGTGGAACTTGCTTTAGTAGGGTGAATGTAAAGGGGGTCATGAACTAGATAAGGACCTATTTATATGAACCTTAATGTGAACTAATCTATGAGAACAAAGGCTAGCACCGAGTGAGTATGAGTAGGGTTAAGCGAATTTAGTTAAAGAATAGACTGAATGCTTAATACGCCCTTCATATTCCTTAACCATGTGCCTACATGGGATGTGTCCAAGTTCTACCATTGGCAAGTAGAACAACCTCATCAAAGTAGGATAGAACTTTGGATTCCATGTCTTGCTACCATGGTCTATGTCGGTTATTGCCTATTCTCATCATGTTGAATACCTATTAGCATTAGATAAGTTTATGAGGTTTAGGTGGTGGTATGGGACGCTATCTAGACATTGCACAATAGACTTTGAAGATGTTATGTGGAGTTCCTAGGTCTTGTCCAAAGACCATTATGTGATCCATTATGTGAGTGCCTTATGTGATGCTTTATGTGAGTGTCTTATGTGATGTATGAGTCTTAATGAACTAATGAACTAATGACCTATGTTAGTAACTATGTGAATGGTTGAGTACCTAATCTAAAGTGACTTAAGCATTCCTTAACTAAAGTACGAGGAGGACATGAAAGGATGGTCTCTTCATGTCTTATCTTTGGAAGTCTTGAGGATGACTCTAGTTAGGGAAGTTGGTTAATCTTGTTGACATGATCTAAACCTTAAGAAGTCTTAAGGACTATTTAGGTAATCTTGGAGAGGTCATTGTACTATGGACTTTATCTTCTCGATTTACTTAAGTAGGTCTTTTGATAGGCTTTGGAAGGAGAATGTCTTCTAATCTAAGTGTAGGTGTGTTTGGTGAGAATGATTATATTTGAGGTAGTCCATAGGATCGCTTGTGTGTTTGATAGAGATTGTATGGGCGGTCGCTCCATACTCACTCAAGTGAACCTTGGAAATCACCTTTGGTAGATAAATCTTACCTTGATGTTTATGATTGTTTTCTAAGTATGTATGTGACTCATTGTAGGTAATCTTAAGGGTCGTTTAGGCACATCTAGAGAGGGTGTATGGGCGGTCTCTCTTTGTGTGACTTAAGTGAATCTTAGGATGACTTTAAGTGAGGGAATTACATGCTAGAAGATGTTAAAAGGGATGGCTAGGACTTCACTGTAACAGTGAAGGGACTTCACTGTAACAGTGAAGGGACTTCACTGTACAGTGAAGTGAACTCATTGTAAAGTGAGCTTATAATTGTTATCTTTGGTTTTATTGTTATCTTATGTGTTTCTTAATTGATAAATGATGTTCTTATGTTTAAACTATGATATCTTAAATGAAAAGATGCATATTTCCAATAAAGTCCGTTTCCATGATTTTATGCATATAGCCATACTTAGTACATGTGGTTGTACTAATTCTATGCTTTATTTTCTATCTATAGTACTTGGTAGGTAAGGAGCTTTTGGAGAAGAAGACTTGGGCTTAGAAGGATCGTCCGACTAGAAGAGGTGAAGTATGTCCTCATTTGACTCGAGTGCATATATATGTCATCTTATGTTTCTTTTATGAAGTATTGTAATAAGACTATGTTATTTCTATTTTCGTATTAAAGTACTCTTGTGTCTTAAGATAATGAGATTAAGACTTAGCATTTCTATTACTTTTATATGAAAGAGGTTTTTTAAAGACTGTATTATGTTTTAGTGAAAAGTTTTAATTTCGCACTACTTTTCACTATGTATATGCGATGAATGATATAAATGAGGCTTGTCTTAGAACTCTGAGAGTTCGACGATGCCTGTCGCAATCCGAGGTTGGACCCTATCTTCTTGGGTATGATATCGGGTTGTAACAACCACGATATGAGATGATGTAAAGGGGCACACCATGCAGCCTCACTATCTCCATTACATAGATTCTAGACAATTGTTCAACGTTTTAATCCACCCTTACCGGGACAAAATGGGCTGACATAGTCAATCTATATACTACAACCCAAATAGAATCAAACTTGCTCAATTTTTTGGTAAGACTAATAACAAAATCCATGGCTATCCTTTACCATTTTCATTAGTTAATTGACATCTTTTGAAGTAGCCCCGCAAGTCTTTGATGTTCATGTTTCACTTTTTTATAATTGTTCTGACCGTAGAGCACCTCTAGAAGTAACACGGTGTATTCGACCTCTCGAAGGTCTCATACAAGCCACATGGATCTTGATTGCATACGATACTAAAAAAACTAAGAATTACATTTCTTTAGAAACGAAGAATACTTTCATTAATAAGCAAGCAAAAGATTTTAAAAACATGTTACTTCACAATGTCTCATTAAACCATATAATACTTTAGAGTACACCATTTGGGGAAAATCTCATACAAGTCTAGAAAAAAAGACTAAAAGAATATAAAAGGAACATGTGGTTCTTGTCCTCGAATATATGAGGACTCACCAAGTCTTCATCTTCAACCACTTAGAAATCTATCCATCATCCATAGCATACCAAACCAATCCCTACACTTTAGTCAAAAAGGGAAAAGAAGGGGTTAGCACATTTAAGCATTTAGTATGGAAGCGATGCAAAATCATTAAAAAAGGGACGTTTAGTATAGAAACATGCTTTCATGAAATTTTCATATAAATCTTCATCATAAGAGTTTAAGAGACATAATACAAGTCATCATTCACATATAAGACAATAACCACATAATCCAAAAGATATGACCTTAATCACATAGAACCCATTCAAGTATTTAGACCCCCTACCAATGGTTATCCTAAGACCCACCTAAGTAAGATATGAAGTGGTCGCCAATACAACCCCTTCACACACACGTAGGTTATCCTCAAGACTACCAAAGTCAGGATATTTACTTTTTATCACATAACCCTTAGTTTCATATTCAACAAGTAAGACTTTTAGTCATTTAGACTTTAAACCTAATGTTACTCTAAGACCCACCTAAGTAATACATGGAATGACCCCCCCTACACCCTCTTCAAGATCATCTAAGTGTTCCTCAAAGCTACCCTAAATAAGAACCTTTCTATTCAACATACTTTCAGTAGGAGGACGTACATTAAAAAGTAATTTAGAAACCAATCATACAATTAGGACACTTCACATAATGGTCTTTTAAGACCTAGGGAACTCACGTTATTATCTTCAAAGCTTACTCGTGCCATGTATAGATAGCGTCCCATTCAACTACCCACACGTTGTAGAACCTATCAAATAACTAGAATGCACATCCCACATGATGAGAATAAACATTAACCGACATAGACCATACTAGGTAGGTATGGAATCTGGTGACATTAAGACCCCACACCACGGAAGGTGTTCTATTTGCCAAGGGCAGAACTAGGACACATCCCATGTAGGCACATATTGAGGGGCTATAAAAAGTTTTCTTTGTACTTTAGACTCATACTAAACTATAGCTTCTCCCTTAAGCATATCCATTCGGTGCTTTTCCTTAGTTCTCATAGAGTTAGTTTATTCACATAAGTGTATTAGAGAGGGCGCTATCATTCGGCCTACCGAACCATAATACCAATTCCAAGAAGGGGTCCACAAGGGTTGTCAGTCTAGGTTCATTTAGGATAGCTCTTATGACTTCCTTAGATATTTTTTCATGTCGTTCCAGCCAACCTACCCCTAACTCCATCATTCCACTCAAGCATTCTATATTAACCTTCTTTTCATATTTAAGGTTTCACATTCTTAACCTTGTTTTCATATTCAATTTTCCATAATAATCTTTCATAAAAGGGTATCTACTTTAGGTCTACCGATCCTAGACTATCATTCTTTCATTCATTAATTCATTAATGCATTTATTCATTCACACATATATGACAAGGGTGCCTAAACCTACCAAGTCAAGAGATCACATTGACATAACTTTCATACCAAAGGGAGAAGGCACCTATGTCAACAAAATTCAAGAGTTCCTAATCTATAAGCTTTCATGTATCAAGAAGAGGCACCTAAGTCTACCAAATCAAGCCACAACCTTCATCACATCATTTATTTAATACAATTCAAGTATCAAGTAGTGACAACTTAGTCTTCTAAAACAAGATACAACATCATTCTATAAAGACTCTTCTTATTCCTTTATAATCATATATAATCAATTAGAGAAGAAGTACTTTCAATTATAACATGATAGCATCAATATAAGACCATATAAACATCACATTAACACCTTCAATTTATGCTTCACATATACCATAATATTATAACACCAAAATTCACACTTTATGCCGACGAGGCCATGAACATAACATATACAATTCATAAGCACTGCCACCATAAGTGGACCATACCACACAATAGCAATTCGATATCAATTCTACATTAGTAAGGGAATTAGGTCAACTTAACCTTTTCCATAGCCAAAATCACCATTCTTTATAATCTCCAACAATTCATAATATAATATTATTATTAACCATAGAAATTAACAATACAACATGAACTAAACTCAATTATATCATCATTAGATCATAAGAAGTAGACCCACTTCATAATCCAAATTTAATAATTTGAGAAGTTTAAGGGTTGATGGAGATTCTCATTGGAAAACATCAATTTAACATCAATAATATCATATCAAATGATTTGAAATAGTTTCATGCAAGAACCCTTAAGTTAGAGTGAAAATTGGACTTTTAAATAAACTTTGAAATCTTTGAAATCACTTTGAAATTGGGTCTAAGATGATAGAAAACATTAGATAAAGAACTCTCATACCTTAATAATAGATGAAACATCATTAGTATTGAAGAATAAAGCAATTGGAATCCATAACCCTAGCTCCAACATTGTCCTCAAGCTTCCATGAGGGTTTCTGGAAAGATTTTTTGAAGGGAAGGATTTTGATTTTGGTGTTAAAGTCTAAAAAAGAGTTTAATCACTTAAATACTCATAAAATACCTAAATACACCTCAAACATCCGTCCATACACTTAAAAAGACTTGGGAAGAATTTACCATTTAACCCCAACCTTGGCCGAAATGTTGTTGGAAACTCAGAACCCAAACAATGCCCACCATTTACTAGCCATCGATTGATCGACTCCCCTTAAATTGGGTCCATCCTTTGGATCAAGGTCTCAACACTTACAGTCCTTTCAGTCGTGATCGTCGCCCACCATTGACAAGCCGTCAATTTCAGTCGCCGTTTGATGCTGCCAGGAACTTTCTTGGCCAGAGGATGGGGTCCTCCTCAAGGGACCTTCGTGCGTCCTTGGGGGAGTCTTACCCGTACTTTAACCCTAAAACATGATTATCTAGGTCATAAGGTCATTACCACTGATTTAAACCTCAAAAATATGTCACATCTGGGAAGTACCCCCTAGAAGTAACACGGCCTACTTGACCTGTCGAAGGTCTTATACAAGCCCATAGTCATCATTCATTGCATTGTCATAGTAAATTTAGCGGAAAATTTAAAACTTTTCATACCACATCATATGCTATAAAATCACTTCCATTATATAAAAATATAAGTCATAATACATAGTTAGACTCTAAGTCTCTTTTTCCAACTAAGACTCAACATCAATAGAGTAGAATAGGGACACGGCCCTTTAACATCATAACATAATATATAAGCTATTACAATACATTGAGTATAAAATTGACATAGGGAATCCTTGAATCATAAGGACCCCTTACTTGAGCTTGGGAAACATCTATCAAGCTCTTCACCACACAAAGATCCTTTAAGCATCCATAACCTTTACTTTTTGTAAAAAGGTAGAGAAGAATGGTGTTAGTACAAGAATGCGCTAAGTATGGCAACCATGCAAAAACATGCATTTAAAAGGGACATTTTACTTGAAACCATGCATCATGCCTTTTTGTGAAAACTTCATAAAACATTGATATAATAAGCATTATACAATTCACATACTTCATATAGGCATATTCAATGGTCACACATCATATAAAACCACACATTGTATTTAAGGCATATAAGTCACCACTTTATGGTAAACACCTTTAACATTACAGTGAACTCATTTTATTTTTATAGTGAACTCTTTCCTTTTACTTTAACTTTTTATCTTCCCAAGTAACCCCCTAGTGATGCTTGGTGCAATGTATAGACAATGCCCCATAACACTATCCACACTCAACCATCACTTTAAGGGCACTGGGGAATCATGCATACAACTTTTTTCAACGCAACACATGCATTTATAGAAGTATTTCATACAATAATATACCTAACTCACATTTGAGCCAACATACTTTAAGGACCACATAGAAAGACTCATTACAAGACCATATACAAAGACCATATACAAGTCAAGACTTCCAACATAATTATAGCAAGGCATCAGTTACACTAACATACTTGAACTTCACCTCATAAGAACCACATAAAACCCTTCTCATAATCCCTTCTTAAGTCTAATTGTGCAATGTACATGTGAAGTCCCATAACCTCACACATACTAAGTAAACCTACAAAGAGACTACAGGCCTTAACATGCATTTTATACATCAAAAAGACAAGCATAGACAACTTTATTCATGTCAAGCAAGACATCATCATATAGTCAATAAGACCCATACTATGCATATAAGGTAAGGACACATCATATAGACTCATACCATGCATATCATCACAACAAGTAGATAACACTAAAATGTCATGCATAAGGAACATCAACATAATCATATACATTTAAACACCTTCTTATAACTCCCTTCAAGAGCTACTTGTGCAACGCATAGGTGAAGTCCCATACCCCCACCTACACTAAGCAACTTCCCTTAGGTTATCCTACTTAGGGTCCTAGTCATTTACTTCCATTGTCTATTTTACTTTAGGTAAACTATATCCTTAACCGACACTAAGACCATGAGTGCTAAACATGGAATTTGGTGTTGTAGAACCTCAAGAAGAGGTGCCCTACTTAGCCAAAGTAGAACATTAACCTTAAACTAGCATCTTAGGTGATAGCACTTGCTAGATCCTATATGGCAAGCATAGTTTATGGAACTTGGGGCCGTCATGGAAACATCATTCTACACCCTTTTGGGTCATGAGGCTATCCACCCCGTAAGGACCGTTAGTGGACCTTTTAGCCTTCCCTCTTTAGGAAGGTGCCACTCCCTCATCTACAAGTTCACTCGGTGCTAAGCTAAGTTCCATTTATTGAAAAGCCTTTATTATCATTTCTTTATAAAACATAGGCTTAGGAGAGTCATCCCCTGATATACTTAGCTCATAGGTTATAGATGATAATTCATCAACCTAAGTCATGTGATAAACCCTTTCACATGGACATAGCATGTGTAAAGCACCATCTAGTTTAGGGTACTCTTGGGAACACCTTCCAAACGCCCCTCTTTTGACTAGATCATCATACATGTGTGTGTTCATATATGTGAGCAATCCTTTCACATAACACATTAAGACCACATGTTCATACATCAATGCATAAGTGTATAGGTGTAACTATATGAGACATCCTTATGTAAACACTTTAAGACATTACACACATTCATAGTATAACCATGCATTCATATTCATGTACACAAAAAACCAAACCTAGGAACTATCCTATCAAGGCACACATGTGCAACGCATAGACAAGGCCCCATACCCTTAACAATACTAGTACACCTATCAAGTCATCCTAGTTAAGGGATACATATCATATTTCATAACATATACTTAACATGCATAGTAGTAGACAATAGTGAATATGAGAATTATCCTTTCATTAGACACCATGAACCTATACTACTTTCATAAGTGTGCATGAGGTGTGAGTGTGTGTACATTGGAAAACATATTGACATAATGGAAACGATCCTAACATTAAGGCAGCCACCTTACAAATATCACAAAACACATTTAAGTCCCTTAAACCATATACCAAACACCACATAATAACATAGGAGATAAGACAACTTCAACATTGAATATAAGACTCCTAATCATGCTAAAGACCACACATTCATGTAGAAGTTCATACGTAGGGATCATACTACACAAGAGTATTCAAACATCAACATGTAGACCACACCTAGCCCTAACATAGTCGTTTGAATGTAGAGGAAACATCATAAATATAATATAGACCATAAACTAGCATTGGAGGCTAGGCATAATACTTATCGTTATGTGATCATCATAACCACACTTTCAAGATACAGTTGCAACACAATATAGCATAAAAATAAGGTAAACCCCGCCACCATAGGTGGACCATACCACACAATACCATACAAGGCTACATCAACTAGCAATTCTATAAGAAAAATAGAGAGAATAGAGCCAACTTACAATTCCTCCAAGCTTTGATCATCATTGATCAATTCCTATACTTCAACACCAATACATGTATAAAACAGTAGCTAAAGGAACCATTACATAAACGAAATCATACTTCAATTTACCATAAAATCGAGATCACATTGAAGCTACATTAGCAATCTAGAGAAGATAGGAGAATTATAGAGTAATGTCATTCAAACCATCAAACCTTGATCCACAAGTATCACTCATCAACAATTCACCATTAATATACAATTTAGACATTAAATATAAGCAATTCAACATGCTAGAATCATAATTCAACCAATACAAAGCCAAGATCACAATGCCCATAACATAGGCTAATTTGAGAATTTAGGAGGATCATGGGTTCATGTTGAAATTGTATTGAAATTCACATTTAAAACAGTAGATAATCATCAATTTATCATAAACATGCTTGAGAAAGAACCCATAGCTAGATTGGAAATGAGGAATTTTGGTCTTTGAATCATATTTGAAAATCCTTGATTGACTCCTTAGATGAATGGATAACTAAGGACGAAGGATCACCATACCTTATTTATTGAAGACCCATAAGAAATTTGAGAAGAAACCATGAAAATCCACTCCATAGCTTGAACTTGAGTTTTCCCTCCAATGGAGGTTTGAGAGAATGTCACATCCGGGTTTACCCCCCAGACGTAACTGGCGTCGTCGTCCTCTCGGAGGACTAAGACAAGCCCCTTAGCTTTGTCATAGCATTCATCGACTAAAAAAAAATCAGAAAGAATTAAAAACTTTTTATCTAAAACTACTCGGAGGTTTACATAGACCTCTACATACACATATTTATATATATCAAGTATACATAGACTTGTTCATATACGAAGATTACTTAGTCTTCTACTTTTATTTCATACACTTATATATTTAGAAAATAATAGTCATAAAACCGCCTCATCTCATAAACCATCTATCGATTACAATAAGTTTTGGGCATAGCCCTACATCAAATGAAAGAAGCCGCATATAGGCTGTCTACTACATCATCTCAAGAGAATAAAAGAGTCAACATAGAATCATAGTAACTACACATCATATTAGAGAGGTATCGGCCACGTCCTCGAGAGAGTGAGGACCTACCACTTGGATGGCAAAATACCCAAGTCTTCCTTCCTAGCAATTTGGATCAAGCTCAACGACCCGAACCTAAAATGTTTGGGAAAAGGGAAAGAAAAGGGATTAGTACTCCACATGTACTAAGTATGGAATATCATATACAATTACCAACATACTCTTCATGTCATGATACATCCTTCTTCAAGCAAAGACAACAACATTATATTCATAAGCATGTTACTCAACATACAAACCATTTACAACATACCATCGCTTTACATGTATAATATTGACCTCTCAAAGTTCCTATCAAGGCAAACTAGTGCAAGGCGTAGGTAGAGTCCCAAACCCCTACCTAAGCTATAGCCAACCTCTCAAGTTACTTTGATTAGCCTATATCTTATTCATTCATTTTAGTTTAGGGAACATTTGCCTTAACCGACATAGACCACATAATCGAATGTGGAATCTGGTGTCATGAAACCTTACACCGATGGAAGGTGGTCTACCGGCCAAGGTAGAACCTAACGTGAACAAAGCTATCTAGGTGGATCCACTAGCTAGTATCCTATGGTGGCAACATAGTTAATGGAGCTTGGGGGAAAGAACCATGGACATATCAACTCTACACCCTACTCGGGTCATGAGTCTATCCACCCCGTGAGGACCGTAATGAACCCTGCCTTCTTTTTTACAAGAAACTGTCACCCCTCACATACAAGCTCACTCGGTGCTAAGCTAAGTTCCCTTTTATAGACGAGTCTTTAACCTTTATTAACCATCTTAACTTAGTTAGATAGTAGGGTCAAGCCCTTTGCATAACCATCATTATAGCTCAATACGAATTGTATGAGAATTAGTCCTTTCATTAACAATTCATATAGGTGAAGTTAACCCTTGTACATCTCATCATAATAGGGAACATCGTACAACTTCCCTATATTACATTACACCTAGCAACCTCACAACCAACCTAAGCATATAAGTTCATGTATCATATTAACCTATCCCATCAATCAAAGCATACTTCAACATAACATTATCACTTGAAGACAATTAATCATACTTTGAAGTAAAGGCTAGGATCATCAAGACTTACCAATACTCCTCCATAGTACATCAATAAAGGCCTTACCATCAACCCATAGATCAACCAATCTTAGATCCTCACATCAATGTAATTCAATAATAAATCACTAGAACTAATCAAAGAGAAGCACTATACTATGAAGCAATACTACATCAAAGCTTAGTAACATGATCTCAAGTGTATCTTCTTAACTTAGATTCAATATTCAAGAACATAGGTGTGAAGAACTTCAATTCATCATAATAGACCCATAATCAATGGAATAACAATCATTAAAGATCATTTAACTAATTATGAGATCAATTCTATCAAACTCAACCTAATCCATATCAATTCTACATTTAGGGTTAAGGGTTAGGGGTCATCACCCACAATCTAGATCAAACTACATCAATTCACCATAATCAAGTTACAATTCATGATAATATATTCATTCTAACCCAAGGAATACCTAATTAACTCAATTTACATGATCAAATTCGGATTTGGATGAAACCCATAAGAAACTCAACTTTTTGGAAAAAGCTTTGAAGGAACCCTTTGAGGAAAGAATCTCAAAGGTGAATTAGATCCCATACCTGAAGGTTTGATGACGTTTTGATGGTGAATTTCGTGCTAAATCAACCCCCAATGATCTCTCCAAGTTGATCTCCAATGGTGTCTTCCAATAGAGAGAAAGTAGAGAGAAGGAAGAGAGTTTTGTTTTTGAGAGATCATTAGGATAATGAGGGTTAGGGTATTTATAGTAGGGTCTTAATTCACTTAATTAGTCTTCCCTTAAACCCCTAATTACCCCTAAGACACTTAATTAATTAATTAACTAAAACTAACTTTCTGAAAACTATCACAGAACCTCCACGACGGTTCCACGACGACGGACCGTCGTGGCCGTGACGGACTGGCTTTCCTCTGTCCTGCACATCCATCACGCTGGTCAGAGACTTGTGCAGGCAGAGGCTTTCTCCCCAAGCGCTAAGGCTGGCATGATGGAGGCCTCGACGCCCCGTCGCGCCTGTGAAGCCCCGCCATGGGGTCCGTCATGCCCTGCTGCTTCAAGGGTCCTCCTCGAGGGTCCTTGTTTGGTCCTCGGGGAGTCGTACCCTGACTTTTCCAGCATGAAACCATCCCACACAATATTTTACACCTATGGTTACAACCGTTTACCAAATTCCGACTCTTCAACTTGGTTAAATTAAAAGGACATTCTAGCCCTCTTATGAACCAATTTGCCGGACGTTTAAGAGTTTCGGTTCCAACACCACTTCAAAGACTCTAAATATGCCTAATTGGCTAGGAACACTGGTTTAGATCCTAAGGAGCCCATTTAAGTCTTATCACATGACCTCGATATTTCAAAATGTTACATTATCCCCCCCTTAGGAACATTCGTCCCCGAATGACACCAAACACTCTTAAAATGAGGGAGTAGACTCAAGACTAGCAGCTCAACCAATTCACAATATTTCGTTAGCATGAACTATATTATTTCATAAAAATACTTCAAAACATCAATTTACCATACATGATCTCAACATTTCCTCATGAGGTTTTTCTCCTTTTCATACAGGCATGAGCTCAATCATTTATCACTCAAATCAATTAGTACAAAGTTCATTTTATCAATATGCTCAATACAATATCAGCAAGGATTAACCATACCTTAATCACAAAACTGACTCAAATATGCAAGAAACAAGATAACTTCCAAATTTATCTAAGGTCACCTTAGAGTGACTCCATTTTTAGAAGTCTCCAAAACTAGGAGTTTTGCAAAGTTACGCAAAAACATCAGAGATTCACAATATCTAACGTATTTATATCATTAGAGAGAGATACTAACCTTAAACATCAAAAAGATGAGGATAACGGGTTTTCATGTCGGCCTCCGCCTCCCATGTTGCACCCTATACTAGGTGGTTCCTCCATAACACCTTTACGGAAGCTACCTCTTTGTTCCTCAACTTTTTCACTTGCCTATCAAGGATTTGAACCGGGACCTCCTCATAAGAGAGGTTATCCTTGACTCCGAGGCCTTCAAGAGGAAGAATTGACTCGGGATCCCTGACACACTTCTTCAACATAGAGACATGGAAAACCGGATGAACCAAAGCTAGCTCATCAGGTAATTTTAAACGATAGGCAACTTTACCAACCCTTTCCAAAATCTCATAAGGGCCTACATATCGAGGGCTAAACTTCCCTTTCTTGCCAAATCTTACCACTCCCTTCATAGGTGAAATTTTCAAATACACCTTATCACCCTCTTCAAACTCCAAGTCCCTTCTTCTATTATCGGCATAGGACTTTTGTCGACTATAGGCTGTTTGCAACCTATTTCTTATGATATGTACATTCTCCAATGTCTTGTAAATCAAGTCGGGACCGAATATCGATGACTCACCTACTTCAAACCATCCTATAGGAGACCTACACCTCCTTCCATACAAGGCTTCATAGGGAGCCATGGAGATGGACGAATGGAAACTATTATTATATGCAAACTCCACCAACGGCAAATGCTTATCCCAACTCCATTTAAAATCAATGATGCAAGCTCTAAGCATATCCTCAAGAGTTTGAATCGTGCGTTCCGCTTGACCATCCGTTTGAGGATGGAAGGCGGTACTTAATTTTACTTTAGTACCCAAACCTTTTTGAAACGACTTCTAAAATCTAGATGTGAATTATGCACCTCTATCTGAAATGATGGATAACGGAATACCATGACGACACACAATCTCATCTATGAAAATCTTCGCATAATCTTCCGCCGAATACGTAGATTTGACGGGGATAAAATGAGCGGACTTAGTCAATCTATCAACAATCACCCATATAGAATCAAATGACTTTTGAGTCCGAGGCAACCCTACTACGAAATCCATATTAATGTCTTCCCACTTCCAAGTAGGAATTTGGATCTCCTGTAGTAAGCCACCCGGCTTTTGATGTTCCGCCTTCACTTGTTGACAATTCGGATATTTAGCAACAAATTCCGCTATATCCTTCTTCAAACCTTCCCACCAATATATTTCTCGAAGGTCATGATACATCTTTGTAGAACCGGGATGGATGGAATAGTGGGATCCATGGGCTTCATCAAGGATCCAATCCCTCAATCCATCCACATCAGGAACACACAACCTCCCTTGTTACCTCAATACACTGTCTTCTCCTAAGGAGAATGACTCGTTCGTCTTGCCAAGAACCGATTCCTTTAACTCCATCAATAGTTGATCAAGGTGTTGTTTGGACTTCACCTCAACCACCAATGATGACTCGGAGCTATGATGAACCCTGGCACCTCCATTTAGCGAACTCACCAATCGCACTCCCAATCTAGTCAAACGATGAACATCTTTTACTAGATCTTTCTTGTCTTCTTCGATATGAGACACACTACCCATAGTCATACGGCTTAAAGCATCCGCCACCACATTTGCCTTGTTGGGATGATATAGGACACTCATCTCATAATCTTTCAACAACTCTAACCACCTTCTTTGTCGAAGATTCAAATCTTTTTAGGTAAACACATATTGAAGGCTCTTATGATCAGTGAAAACATCCACATGAACACCATACAAGTAGTGTCTCCATATTTTTAAAGCAAACACCACGGCCGCTAACTCAAGGTCATGAGTAGTATAATTTCTCTCATGCACCTTAAGTTGCCGCGAAGCATAGGCAATCACCTTCCCATTTTGCATAAGCACACACCCCAAACCTACGCGGGATGCATCACAATACACAATGAACCCTTTAGATTCTTCCGGTAAAGTTAACACCGGAGCGGAAGTAAGCCTATCCTTCAATAATTGAAAACTCCTCTCGCATGCCTCTGACCACTCAAACTTTTTACCTTTTTGAGTCAATGTAGTCAAAGGAGATGCAATGGATGAAAAACCTTCTACGAACCTTCGATAATAACCCGCTAGACCCAAGAAACTCCTAATGTCTGTTGGGGTCAAGGGTCTAGGCCAGTTTCTTACCGCATCTGTTTTCCTTGGGTCTACCTCAACTCCCTCACTAGAGATGATGTGCCCAAGAAACGCCACTGACCTCAGCCAAAACTCGCACTTGCTATACTTGGCGAACAATTTATGCTCTCTAAGGGTTTGCATTACTACCCTTAGATGATTCATGTGATCCCCCTCATTTTTCGAATACACCAAGATATCATCGATAAATACAATAACGAATGAATCAAGGTAACTTCGAAATACCCTATTCATCTAATCCATAAATGCCGCCAGAGCATTTGTGAGACCAAAGGACATAACCACGAACTCATAATGCCCATATCGAGTCCGAAAAGCTGTCTTTGGAATATCTCCATTTCTCACCCTAAGCTGGTGGTACCCTGACCTCAAATCAATCTTTGAGAAGTAACTCGCTCCTTGGAGTTGATCAAATAAATCATCAATCCGAGGAAGAGGATACTTGTTCTTGATGGTAACCTTGTTGAGTTGTCGGTAGTCAATACACATTCTCAAGGACCCATCCTTCTTTTTCACGAACAAGACCGGAGCACCCCATGGAGAAATGCTAGGCCTTATAAAGACCTTGTCTAGCAAATCTTTAAGTTGTGCCTTCAATTCCTTTAACTCAGCCAGAGCCATTCTATAAGGAAGAATAGAGATAGGATTTGTTTTCGGTAGCAAATCGATACCGAAATTGATTTCCCGTTCGGGAGGAATGCCAGGAAGGTCATCAGGAAAGACCTCCGTAAATTCACTCACCACGGGGACTGACTCTATAGGAGGAACTTCGGAATCCACTTCTTGGACTCTCGCAATATGGTAGAGACACCCCTTCGAGATCATTTTACACGCCTTTAGGCATGTTATGAAACGACCTCTAGGAAGAGAATTTCCACCCTTCCACTCTATAACGGGTTCATTCGGGAAACAAAACCTCATAATTTTGGTCCTACAATCGATGGAAGCGAAACTAGCATGCAACCAGTCCATACCTAATATGACATCAAAATCAAGCATGTCTAGCTCAACTAGATCAATATGAGAAACTCTATGAGGCATTAAAATAGGACAATTTCGATAGACTCTTTTTGCTACCACTGACTCACCCACCGGAGTAGACACCAAAATAGGTTCATGCAAAACATCGGGTAATGTACTAAACTTCTTAGCTACTAAGGGAGTAATGAAAGACAAAGTAGCACCCGGATCAAGTAATGCATACACATCAATGGCAAAGATTTGTAACATACCAGTCACCACATCGGGAGAGGCCTCTTGGTCATCTCTCGTACGAAGAGCATAAAAGCGGTTCTTTTTGGCAACATCATTTGAACCACTTGACTGACCACCCCTCTCTTGTCCCTTAGCATTTGGACAATCCCGCACCTTGTGACCAATCTTTCCACAACCAAAGCACTTGTCCGAACCTAGGAGGCAAACTCCTAAATGCTTCTTCCCACATTCCTTACAAGTTGGATTCTTATTGGGCGAATTTCCACTTTTTCCTTTTTGAGCTCTTGGCCTAGGAACCTTCCCATCCCTAACCTTGGGAAATTTGGATGGAACGTGGTTTGAGAACCTCTTCTTGAATCTAGGCCTGTCTTGAATTCCCAACCTATCTTTAGCAGTTTCACTCTCATAAGACCTTGTCCTTCTTGAGTCCTTATCCTTATCCTTCCTTTTTGCTCTAGCCTCCTCCACCCTTCTTGCATGCACCATGAGACGACCAATATTCATGTTATCATGTAGCATAGCTGATTGACACTCCTCTTGTAAGTCGTCCGATATACCTGTCACATATCGAATCATTTCGTCTCTAGGATCGGAGACCAATGACGGAGCATATTTGGCCAATTGAGTAAATTTCAGAGAGTACTCATGAACCGTCATCACTCCTTGGCGGAGATTGATGAATTCCACCACCTTCGTTTCCCTCATCTCTAGGGAAGAACCGATCAATGAAGGCTCTTTTGAATAACTCCCACGTCACTAACCCACTTTCAAGTGGCCTGTTGTCCTTCCATTTCACATACCATATCTGAGCGACATCCTTGAGTTGGTATGAGGACAACTCGGCACTCTCGCTAGATGACAGCCCCATAGCACACAAAATCTTGTGAACCTCATCAATAAATTCATGAGGGTCTTCATCAACCTTCTACCCATAAAAGACAGGAGGATTCATTCGAGTGAAATCCCTAAGTCTGGAGGCCATAGTCTGTTCATGGACTCTAGGTGCCAAATCCCTATTGGCTTGAGCAGTCATAGCTTGGGCTTGCACTGTTGCGGCTTGAGCTTGAGTAGTCATGGCTTGATCCATTTGAGCAATAATAGCTCTCATCTGATCTTCTGTCATCGGTGGAGGATCAGCAGGAACCTGGTCATCAACAGAAACCTCTTCAAGAGGAGGAGCAGGTTCATCACGGGGAGGAATTCCCGCAGCAGCCATCTCTTCCTCAAGTCTTCGAGCCGCATTTCTTCTATTATTCATCTCCTATAACCAAAACACAAAGTTCAGGCGAAAGCATATACGACGTACATTCTAGGGGCACGATATGGATTTCCAACAATGAGAATGATTCCTAATCATCAAATAAGTTCCTATTCATAAGTGTGGCGCGCTTCACAATTATGAATACAAACTTAAATAACGTGGTTGAGAGAGAGACGTTAACATCAAGGATATTCAACCTCATGCTCTGATACCAAGTTTGTCACATCCGAGTTTACCCCCAGACGTAACCGGCGGCGGCGTCCTCTCGGAGGACTAAGACAAGCCCCTTAGCTTCGTCATAGCATTCATCGACTAAAAAAAAATAAGAAAGAATTAAAAAAAATTTATCTAATACTACTCGGAGGTTTACATAGACCTCTACACACACATATTTATATATATCAAGTTTACATAGACTTATTCATATACGAAGATTACTTAGTCTTCTACTTTTATTTCATACACTTATATATTTGAAAATAATAGTCATAAAACCGTCTCATCTCATAAACCATCTGTTGATTACAATAAGTCTTGGGCATAGCCATACATCAAATGAAAGAAGCCGCATATAGGCTGTCTACTACATCATCTCAAGAGAATAAAAGAGTCAACATAGAATCATAGTAACTACACATCATATAAGAGAGGTATCGGCCACGTCCTCGAGAGAGTGAGGACCTACCACTTGGATGGCAAAATACCCAAGTCTTCCTTCCTAGCAATTTGGATCAAGCTCAACGACCCGAACCTAAAATGTTTGGGAAAAGGGAAAGAAAAGGGATTAGTACTCCACATGTACTAAGTATGGAATCTCATATACAATTACCAACATACTCTTCATGTCATGATACATCCTTCGTCAAGCAAAGACAACAACATTATATTTATAAGCATGTTACTCAACAGACAAACCATTTACATCATACCATCGCTTTACATGTATAATATTGACATCTCAAAGTTCCTATCAAGGCAAACTAGTGCAAGGCGTAGGTAGAGTCCCATACCCCTACCTAAGCTATAGCCAACCTCTCAAGTTACTTTGATTAGCCTATATCTTATTCATTCATTTTAGTTTAGGGAACATTTGCCTTAACCGACATAGACCACATAATCGAATGTGGAATCCGGTGTCATGAAACCTTACACCGATGGAAGATGGTCTACCGGCCAAGGTAGAACCTAACGTGAACAAAGCTATCTAGGTGGATCCACTAGCTAGTATCCTATGGTGGCAACATAGTTAATGGAACTTGGGGGAAAGAACCATGGACATATCAACTCTACACCCTACTCGGGTCATGAGGCTATCCACCCTGTGAGGACCGTAATGAACCCTGCCTTCCTTTTTACAAGAAAGTGTCACCCCTCACATACAAGCTCACTCGGTGCTAAGCTAAGTTCCCTTTTATAGACGAGTCTTTAACCTTTATTAACCATCTTAACTTAGTTAGATAGTAGGGTCAAGCCCTTTGCATAACCATCATTATAGCTCAATAAGAATTGTATGAGAATTAGTCCTTTCATTAACAATTCATATAGGTGAAGTTAACCCTTGTACATCTCATCATAATAGGGCACATCGTACAACTTCCCTATATTACATTACACCTAGCAACCTCACAACCAACATAAGCATATAAGTTCATGTATCATATTAACCTATCCCATCAATCAAAGCATACTTCAACATAACATTATCACTTGATGACAATTAACCATACTTTGAAGTAAAGGCTAGGATCATCAAGACTTACCAATACTCTTCCATAGTCCATCAATAAAGGCCTTACCATCAACCCATAGATCAACCAATCTTAGATCCTCTCATCAATGTAATTCAATAATAAATCACTAGAACTAATCAAAGAGAAGCACTATACTATGAAGCAATACTACATCAAAGCATAGTAACATGATCTCAAGTGTATCTTCTTAACTTAGATTCAATATTCAAGAATATAGGTATGAAGAACTTCAATTCATCATAATAGACCCATAATCAATGCAATAACAATCATTAAAGACCATTTAACTAATTATGAGATCAATTCTATCAAACTCAACCTAATCCATATCAATTCTACATTTAGGGTTAAGGGTTAGGGGTCATCACCCACAATCTAGATCAAACTACATCAATTCACCATAATCAAGTTACAATTCATGATAATATATTCATTCTAACCCAAGGAATACCTAATTAACTCAATTCACATGATCAAATTCGGATTTGGATGAAACCCATAAGAAACTCAACTTTTTAGAAAAAGCTTTGAAGGAACCCTTTGAGGAAAGAATCTCAAAGGTGAATTAGATCCCATACCTGAAGGTTTGATGACATTTTGATGGTGAATTTCGTGCTAAATCAACCCCCAATGATCTCTACAAGTTGATCTCCAATGATGTCTTCCAATAGAGAGAGAAAGTAGAGAGAAGGAAGAGAGTTTTGTTTTTGAGAGATCATTAGGTTAATGAGGGTTAGGGTATTTATAGTAGGGTCTTAACTCACTTAATTAGTCTTCCCTTAAACTCCTAATTACCCCTAAGACACTTAATTAATTAATTAACTAAAACTAACTTTCTGAAAACTGTCAAAGAACCTCCACGACGACGGACCGTCGTGGCCGTGACGGACTGGCTTCCCTCTGTCCTGCACATCCGTCACGCTGGTCAGAGACTTGTGCAGACGGAGGCTTTATCCCCAAGCACTAAGGCTGGCATAACGGAGGCCTCGACGCCCTGTCGCGCCTGTGACGCCCCGCCATAGGGTCCGTCATGCCCTGCTGCTTCAAGGGTCCTCCTCGAGGGTCCTTGTTTGGTCCTCGGGGAGTCGTACCCTGACTTTTCCAGCATGAAACCATCCCACACAATATTTTACACCTATGGTTACAACCGTTTACCAAATTCCGACTCTTCAACTTGGTTAAATTTAAAGGACACTCTAGCCCTCTTATGAACTAATTTACCGGACGTTTAAGAGTTTCGGTTCCAACACCACATCGAAGACTCTAAATATGCCTAATTGGCTGGGAACACTGGTTTAGATCCTAAGGAGCCCATTTAAGTCTTATCACATGACCTCGATATTTCAAAATGTTACAGAGAATTTGGGGAAGAAGAGTGATTTCGGATTTTTGATTTTCTTTTTGGGTGTTGGGGTTTTGGATTTTAAAAGGGGTTAAATAAGTCGTAAAATAAGTTTAACCTTCCCTTTAAGTTACCAAAACACCCCTATGCTTATTGGACTTTTAGACATGTCTAGATTGATTTAAAAATGATGGTACAGGATCTGGGAGTGGGCTGCGTGTCGCGGGGTAAATTCCCTAACTTTTTTTTGAATTTTCAGATGAGGCAGTGAGGTCCGTGTCAGCTCCGTGTCGCACAGTATCCCTCCAATTCTTGACTTTCGTAGACTGCTTCGGCAGCCTGCCTACCAATGTTGGGGTCCTTCCCAAGGACCCTTCCGGTGGTCCTTGGGGTGTCTTTATTAAAACGTATAGACTCTTTTTATTACACTATACCTAACCAAAGTATTTTTATAAATTTTGGACTCCATATGACCCTCCCAAACCTTCACCAAACATAGGGACGTCAACTAGTGAAATTTCGCTAATTTCCGTACGTTAAGGCTTTTCTTTAATTGTGTTGCTCCGAAACTTCTTAAACAAGTTATTTACACTTATTTAGGTCTAAAACCATTATTATTACTCATATAAGGACCTCAAGAGACCATTACACACACAAAAGCACATAAAAACACTTAAGGCCCTTTGGTGACTATTCATCGAACGTCTTGGTCGTCCATTGACGTTTGACTTCCAAATCACCTCAAATCTAGAAGACATACTATAAAACACTTAATGAAAATAATTTAAACCCTTTTAGACACATGTGGGGCTCTAATCACCTTAATTCAATTTTGGGGTCTTACAATATCCCCCACTTGGGAACATTCGTCCTCGAATGACACTTGAAACATCTTAAACACATCAAGGACTCAATGAACCATAGAGCAGCTCAGAAAATTCAAAAAATAATAACATAGAAGTCGATGCAGCAAACTTAAAAGGAACACAAACTTCAATTCATTTAGCACTCAATGCAACACAAGTAAACAAAACCTTTTATTTACTCACTTTCAAAATGCATCACTAACATAGGTTCTTCTAATGTTCATAGGAGGAACATACTTCTCCTAATCATAACATGGTCTTTACATTTCACTTTATTAGGAGATCATTATGAAATAACCTTTTTGTCAAACGTAATCAAGTTCAACATCACTCAAGAAGCAATTAAGCACTCATACTTCAATGCACATAAACTTGAGTCAAATAAATCAACTATGAATTCTTATCATTTAGTCATAATGCCATGAAAGTCGTACTCCACCTTACCATGATTAGTTATGTTTAAGGAGGAATGTCCTTCTCCTCAAATACTTACATGTCTCATGAGTTCTTACACAAGCAATGCACAAAGGTCAATTCACTGTAAAATGAGAATTTCTCAACTTCTAACCAAAACATGCTCAAACTTTCTCCCTAGTGAAGTCAAAAATGGTAATTCACACCAAGAACATCACCATATAAGGAAGTCATTTCACAAAATTTCAATTTTTAGCATTTTACTAGACTTCATAAGAAAGCATCAAATTGAAAAAGTAACACAATTTATAGGCACATACAAGGACATAAGATAAACATGCCTTCACTTATCAAGAGTGAACCTACAATCATGCTTTCCAAAACATAAAAGCCACACGGTTATCAAGAGACTCAACATTTTTCATTTTAAAGAGGCTCAATTTCTCCTTATAAGGCTAAACCTTACACATCAAAAATGACTACAACCATATTTTACCATATCTCATGAAGTTAAATGCACAACTAGCATGTAAAGATGCACCATCAACATGAGAAAACCATAATTTGATCAAAATTCTTTTTTTTCCAAGTACTTTAGAATCTTAAAAATATCCTCAAGGTAGTGTCAATCAATACATACCAAACGTACAGAGGTCATGCAATTCATACTTTATAAAAACCTCCTATCATGAAAAAGCTTACCAATCATTCATTAGATTAAAGCTCAAGTAAGAATAGAAGGACAAGGTAGAAATACTTACAACACCATCACCATCCCCCACTTAGGGTAAACCCAATTAAGAGCAACTTAACCCAACTTCAAGAGGATCTTAGTTTATCAACCTTCATTATCATAACTTAAAACTGATTACCAACCTAAAAACATTCAAAGGACTCAACATAGGGACATCAAGGGCATTCTAGACCTCACCATCTAGGCATATTATCACCCACTTGGGGCAAGCCTTATCACATAATCCCCTTAAACAATAAGGTCAAGCCAAATAAAAATAACCTATCATACTCTTTACTAAAGAAGGTTTAACATCATTGAGGGTTTTCACTCCTAATCTCACACCAAGGAGTCTACTAACTCAATCATAACCATCACTCTAGGCCTAACACCCAAAAGAAATTCATAACACACAAGTTAGGTCATACTACCCAACCATAAGGTCTCAACTATACCATTAATACGAAGTTTCATACAACATTAGGGGAAATAATAAAGGAGACTTAGCCATAAGGCCTATATCATTTATTTCAAAACTAGAGTAAAGTAACTTCTAGGTAATCCAACCCACATCATCACCCTACAAGGTAAGAGCAATATCTTCCCTGCTAGGATCAAGCCTACATAAAAGACTCCAATCCATACAAAGCAGCCGTGAATCATTTTCACATAGTAAGGCAACATTTGAACCATTACACGAATACAAAGGGCAACATTGAACACTTAAACATAGAAGGGCAACATGAATTTGTAGCCATTTACCATACTCCTTAAAGGCATTTCAAACCTAAACCATATATTAGACTACCATCATGCAAAACCATTTAGCAACACGTCATTCCAAAAAAAAAGCTCAATTTAACCATACTTACTGTTAATTAAGCTAAAACCATATCAAAACATAAATCTTCAAATAACATGTCATTTCACATAGATTTCATATATATCCATTAATGGCATCACATTATCATATAATCAAAGATTCACCTTTACACATCCTCATCAAGTCATAAACAAAAATAAACATCAAAACTCACCTTTTCTCCCTCAAGCATAGAGATACTATCTCATCCAAGCAATCACATGTACAAGACCACCGAAAAAGAAAACATAAGAGAGAGAGAGATCTTATAGAATTAAGTTATATGGCACGAGATGAGAATGATGAAGAAGGGAAACTCTATCGTCTTATAGCCTCTCATATCATTTGATGATGTCGCGACTCACCACCAATGAACACGAGACTCTACTAGATGTGGTAATATGAGACTTCTTGGATCCTAGAACCGCTTTTATAAACCTCATGCTCTGATACCACGTTTGTCACATCTGGGGAGCACCCCCAAGAAGTAACACGGCGTACTTGACCTCTCGGAGGTCTTATACAAGCCCATAGTCATCATTCATTGCATTGTCATAGTAAATTTAGCGGAAAATTTAAAACTTTTCATAGCACATCATATGCTAGAACATCACTTCCATTACATAAAAATATAAGTCATAATACATAGTTAGACTCTAAGTCTCTTTTGACAACTTAGACTCAACATCATAGAGTAGAATAGGGACACGACCCTTTAACATCATAACATAATATATAAGCTATTACAATACATTGAGTATAAAATTGACATATTGAATCCTTGAATAGTAAGGACCCCTTGCTTGAACTTGGGAAACATCTATCAAGCTCTTCACCACACAAGGATCCTTTAAGCATCCATAACCTACACTTTTTGTAAAAAGGTAGAGAAGAATGGTGTTAGTACAAAAATGCACTAAGTATGGCAACCATGCAAAAATATGCATTTAAAAGGGACATTTTACTTGAAACCATGCATCATGCCTTTTTGTGAAAACTTCATAAAACATTGATATAATAAGCATTATACAATTCACATACTTCATATAGGCATATTCAATGGTCACACATCATATAAAACCATACATTGTATTTACGGCATAAAGTCACCACTTTACGGTAAACACCTTTACCATTGAGTGAACTCAGTTCATTTTTATAATGAACTCTTTCCTTTTACTTTAACTTTTTATCTTCCCAAGTAATCCCCTAGTGATGTTTGGTGCAATGTATAGACAATGCCCCATAACACTATCCACACTCAACCATCACTTTAAGGCCACTAAGGAATCATGCATACAACCTTTTTCAACCTAACACATACATTCATAGAAGAATTTCATACAATAAGATGCATAACTCACATTTTCCCGAACATACTTTGAGTACCACATAAAATGACTCATTACAAGACCATATACAAGTCAAGACTTCCAACATAATTATAGCAAGGCAATAGTTACACTAACATACTTGAACTTCACCTCATAAGAACCACATAAAACCCTTCACATAATCCCTTCTTAAGTCTACTTGTGCAATATACATGTGAAGTCCCATAACCTCACACATACTAAGTAAACCTACAAAGAGACTACAAGCCTTAACATACATTTTATACATCAAAAAGACAAGCATAAACAACTTTCTTCATGTCAAGCAAGACATCATCATATAGTCAATAAGACCCATACTATGCATATAAGGTAAGGACAGATCATATAGACTCATATCATGCATATCATCACAACAAGTCGACAACACTAAAATGTCATGCATAAGGAACATAAACATAATCATATACATTTAAACACCTTCTTAGAACTCCCTTCAAGAGCTACTTATGCAATGCATAGGTGAAGTCCCATACCCCCACCTACACTAAGCAACTTCCCTTAGGTTATCCTAGTTAAGGTCCTAGTCATTTACTTCCATTGTCCATTTTACTTTAGGGAAACTATATCCTTAACCGACACTAACACCATGAGTTCTAAACATGGAATTTGGTGTTGTAGAACCTCACACCAAGAAGAGGTGCCCTACTTAGCCAAAGTAGAACATTAACCTTAAACTAGCATATTAGGTGATATCACTTGCTAGATCCTATGTGGCAAGCATAGTCGATGGAACTTGGGACCGTCATGGAAACATCACTCTACACCCTTTTTGGGTCATGAGGCTATCAACCCCGTGAGGACCGTTTGTGGACCCTTTAGCCTCCCCTCTTTAGGAAGGTGCCACTCCCTCATCTACAAGTTCACTCGGTGCTAAACTAATTTCCATGTATTGAAAAGCATTTATTATCAATTCTTTATAAAACATAGTCTTAGGAGAGTCATCCCTTTATATACTTGGCTCATAGGTTATAAATGAGAATTTATCAACCTAAGTCATGTCAGAAACCCTTTCACATGGACATAGCATATGTAAAGCACCATCTAGTTTAGGGTACTCTTGGGAACACCTTCCAAACGCCCCTCTTTTGACTAGATCATCTTACATGTGTGTGTGTTCGTATATGTGAGCAATCCTTTCACATAACACATTAAGACCACATGTTCATACATCAATGCATAAGTGTAGTGGTGTAACTATATGAGCCATACTTTCATATAAACACTTTAAGTCATTATACACATTCATAGCATAACCATGCATTCATATTCATGTACATAGAAAACCAAACCTAGGAACTATCTTATCAAGGCACACATATGCAATGCATAGACAAGGTCCCATACCCTTGACCATACTAGTACACCTATCAAGTCATCCTAGTTAAGGGATACATATCATAATTCATAACATATACTTAACATGCATAGTAGTAGACAATAGTGCATATGAGAATTATCCTTTCATTAGACACAATGAACCTATACTACTTTCATAAGTATGCATGAGGTGTGAGTGTGTGTACATTGGAACACATGTTCACATAATGTCAACGATCCTAATATTAAGGCAGCCACCTTACAAATATCACAATACACATTTAAGTCCCTTAAACCATAGACCAAACACCACATAATAACATAGGAGATAAGACAACTTCAACATTGAATCTAAGACTCCTAATCATGGTAAAGACCACACATTCATGTAGAAGTTCATACGTAGGGATCATACTACACAAGAGTATTCAAACATCAACATGTAGACCACACCTATCCCTAACATAGTCGTTTGAATGTAGAGGAAACATCATAAATATAATATAGACCATCAACTAGCATTGGAGGCTAGGCATAATACTTATCGTTATGTGATCATCATAACCACACTTTTAAGATACAGTTGCAACACAAAATAGCATAAAAATAAGGTAAACCCCGCCACCATAGGTGGACCATACCACACAATACCATACAAGGCTACATCAACTAGCAATTCTATAAGAAAAGTAGAGAGAATAGAGCCAACTTACAATTCCTCCAAGCTTTGATCATCATTGATCAATTCCTATACTTCAACACCAATACATGTATAAAACAGTAGCTAAAGGAACCATTACATAAACGAAATCATACTTCAATTTACCATAAAATCGAGATCACATTGAAGCTACATTAGCAATCTAGAGAAGATAGGAGAATTATAGACTAATCTCATTCAAACCATCAAACCTTGATCCACAAGTATCACTCATCAACAATTCACCATTAATATACAATTTAGACATTAGATTTAAGCAATTCAACAAGCTAGAATCATAATACAACCAATACAAAGTCAAGATCACAATGCCCATAACATAGGCTAATTTGAGAATTTAGGAGGATCATGGGTTTATCTTGAAATTGGATTGAAATTCATCTTTAAAAAACTAGATAATCATCAATTTATCATAAACATGCTTTTGAAATCAATTTGAGAAAGAACCCATGGCTAGATTGGAAATTGTTAATTTTGGTCTTTGAATCATATTTGAAAATCCTTGATTGACTCCTTAGATAAATGAATAACTAAGGATGAAGGATCACTATACCTTATTTATTGAAGACCCATAAGAAATTTGAGAAAAAACCATGAATATCCACCCCATAGCTTGAACTTGAGTTTTCCCTCCAATGGAGGTTTGAGAGAATTTGGGGAAGAAGAGTGATTTCAAATTTTTGATTTTCTTATTGGGTGTTGGGGTTTTTGCTTGGAAAAGGGGATAAATAAGTCATAAAATCAGTTTATAACCTTCCCTTTAAGCTACCAAAACACCCCTATGCTTATTGGGACTTTTAGACATGTCAAAATGGACTTAAAAATGACGCTACAGGATCTAGGAGTGGGCCGCGCGTCGCGGGGTTAATTACCCAATTTATTTTTGAATTTTGAGATGAGGCACTGAGGTCCGTGTCAGATCCTCTTCGCACAGTAGCCCCCCAATTCTTGACTTTCGCAGACTGCTTCGGCAGCCTGCATACCAATGTTGGGGTCCTTCGTCGTTTTTGAACATTTAGACTCTATATACTACACTCTACCTAACCAAAGTCTTTTTACAAGTTTTGGACTCCATATGACCCTCCGAAACCTTCACAAAACGTAGGGACGTCAACTAGTAAAATTTTGCTAGTTTCCGTACGTTAAGGCTTTTCTTTAATCGTGTTGCTCCGAAACTTCTCAAACATGTTATTTACACTTATTTAGGTCTAAAAACATAATTATTACTCATATAAGGACCTCAAGAGACCATGACAGACACATAAGCACGTAAAAACACTTAAGTCCCTTTGGTGACTAGTCGTCGAACGTCTTGGTCGTCCCTTGACGTTTTACTTCCAAATCACCTCAAATCAAGTATACATCCTATAAAACTCTTAATGAACATATTTTAAACCCTTTTAAACACATCTGAGGCTCTAAGAAGCTTAATTCATTTTCGGGGTCTTACACAACACACTTATCTTCCATCAAAACACTAAGGCACACACAAGCACATAGACGACTAGTCTCCAAACGTCTTGGTCGCTCCTTCATTTGACCTCAAACTCAACCTGACTACATATAAAATCATTCGAACATTAAATTAACAAGTTAACATCCCTTAAAACACAAGTGAAGCTCTAGTTCATCCCAGTTCTTTATTAGGGTCGTTATAATCTCCCCCACTTGGGAACATTCGTCCTCGAATGGCTCTAAAACATTTAAAGGGAAACGACCAATGCAAACAGACCACATTCATGCATACAATATCATATTTAATTTAGAAAGCTAGGAGGAACATCAAATCCATATAATAAATCTCAAACAACCTTATGCAATTCAAAAAAGTAGAGCTACTTCTACTAACTCCTTATGTATCATCCTTTACCATTTCTCATGATATTGGAGGAACTTCCTTCTCCAATTTATATTTTGCTCATTTAAACATCATTTAGCACATCATTCAATTTATCGTCAAAGTAAAATCATGCAAAATTTCAATAAGGCACATTTAGAAGCAATTCTCCCCATAAAGGCTCAACGTGCAACTTCTCAATAACAAATTAGGCATGCTCACAATTTTACCTCATAAAGCAAATTGACAAGTTATACTAAATGCACATGAACATGAGTGAATACAATGCATCAAAAGGACATTTTCTGATTTAACTAGAACTCAAACCAAAACATGCATATCAGATGGAGAATATTTGGAAACTCATTTTTCACAAAAGAATCCAACAAGAACCAAGATACTAAGAACTCTTAGTTTTAGGCTTGATAAGCACATAACGAAAAGATAAGGATGTCTCACTCCCGACACCCTTACTATTAACCATACTCCACCACTTGGGAGAAACCCATCTAATACTCCCACACTTGGGAGAAACCCATCTAAAGTGAACATGACCTTAACATAAGAACTCAACCAAGGAACCATCAACCTTACCAATACCATTCTCACCCAACTCTTTAATTCACTAAACCTCTTTTAATAACAATATCAATCAAGCCTATCTTATAAACACCAAAGACTCACAAGGCCTTATCATTTAGCCACTATATCCTCTTCTTAGGAGAAATTAAAACTACCTCTTTCAAACATCACCTACTCTCATTCTAAGGTCAGATAAAGACAACATCAAACCTTTCTACTCATCTCACCTATACATTTCTAACACCATATCCCATATATCAAGTCACACACAACCTTTTCTCTCCCTTAACCTAATCTTCTCAAAGGCCACACTCTAAGGACTATTATATAAGGAACACAGGAAAGACATATAGAGAAAATCTCTTAGGCACGATTACAAGAATGAAGAAGTGAACTTTTCTTTGCATCCAATAGCCTCTTATTCATAATTTGGTGCAATTCACATGATGAACAAGACTCTACTAGATGTGGTTTTGAGACAACCTATGACCATACGAAAAACCTAACTCTGATACAAAGTTTGTTACGAATGGAGAGTATCCCCAAAAATAACATGTTGAATTCGACCTGTCGCAGGTCTCATACAAGCCACTTGGATATTTCAGTGATACTATACTCAAAATATGTAAGAATTCAAAACTTTATTCAAACACAAAGAATACTTTCATTAATAAGAAAGCGGAAGACTTTACAAACATCTAACCGCAAAATGTCTCATTAAACCATCTGATACTTTATAGTACAACATTTGGGACATAGCCCATACAAGACTTGAAATATAGACTAAAGAACATAAAAGGAACATGTGGGTTTTGTCCTCTAATCTATGAGGACTCTCCAAGTCTTCATCTTCAACCACTTAGAAACCTAGCCATCATCCATAGCATACCAAACCTCCAATCTCTACACTTTTAGTCAAAAAATTAAAAGGAGGGGTTAGAACATTTAAGCACTTAGTATAGAAGTCATGTAAAATTATTCAAAAAGAGACATTTAGTATAGAAACATGCTTTTATGACATTATGATAAAAAACATTATCATAAGAGTATAAGAGACATAATGCAAGTCATCATTCACATATAAGACATTAACCACATAATCCACAAGATATTACCATAATAACTTAGAACCCATTTAAGCATTTAGACCCCCTACCAAAGGTTATCCTTAGACCCACCTAAGTAAGATATGAAGCGTCCGCCCATACAACCCCTTTACACACACCTAGGTGATCCTCAAGACTAACAAAGTAAGGATATTTCCTTTTTATCACATAACCCTTAGTTTCTTATTCAAAAAGTAAGTATTTTCATCATTTAGACTCTCTACCTAAGGTTACTCTAAGACCCACCTAGGTAAGACATGAAGAGACCACCCATACACCCTCTTCAAGCACACCTAATTGTTCATCAAAGCTACCCTACATAAGAACATTTCTATTCAACATGCTTTCACTAGGAGAACATATATTACATAAGTCATTTAGAAACAAATGATACAATTAGGGGACTTCACATAATGGTCTTGGAAGACCTCGGGAACTCACTTTAGTATCTTCAAATCCTACTTGTGCCATGTATAGAAATCATCCTATTTCACTACCCGCACATTGTAGAACCTATCAAATAACTAGAAATGAACATCCCACATGATGAGAATATGTATTAAGCGACATAGACCATACAAGCTAGGTATCAAATCCGGTGTCATCAATACCCCACACCGTGTAAGGTGTTCTACTTTCCAAAGGTAGAACTAGGACACATCCCATGTAGGCACATGGTTTAAGGGATACTAAAAGGTTTCTTTGTACTCTAGCCTCATCTTCAACTAGAGCTACTTCCTTAAGAATATCCACTTGGTGCTTTGCCTTAGTTCTCATGGAGTAAGTTCATTCACATAAGTTTATTAGCGAGGGCGCTATCATTCGACCTACCTACCCATAATACCAATTACAAGAAGGGCCACACACGGGCTTCCCATGAACGTTCATTTAGGATATCTCTTATTACTTCCTTAGAGATGGTTTCTTGCCGTTCCAGCCAACCTACCCCTAGATTCATCATTCCACTCAAGAAGGTAACCATTACAGTCTTCAACTTCAAGGATTCTATATTAACCTTCTTTTCATATTCAAGGTTTCACATTCTTAACCTTCTTTTCATATTCAAGGTTTCATGTTATTTTTTCATAGAAGGATTCCTACTTTAGGTTTACCGATCCACGACTTTCAAAAAATTCAATTAGGACTTGGTTCATCCGACACGTACACGTTATGGGCATCCCACCTTTCTATGTTCTATAGACTTGTATCTATAGGTGCTCTAGCTGTCCAAAAGCCAGGAGTAGCTACTGTCTTAGACTGATTGTGAACAAAGAAGAGAAGAGGCCACTAGAGAAGGAGTTCTTTTTTCAAGTCTTTTTCCAATTCTCCCGACCTTGAATGTAGGTGTCACGCCCCGAGCTACCCCCGAGATGCGTACACGGAACCTAGGACCACAATTGATCCCAAGCTAACCCTACTGGCATGATCATGAGCATACTAAAGATAATAAACTATTGCGGAAGCTAAATCATACTTAAATCTGAAAAGATGGGGAATACCCATATTCTATAACTGAGATATTTGAAAACAATGAGTTTAATACAAAAGAAATATTAACTCAATACTAAGATGAATCTAACTATGTCTGAAAATAGCCTCTAAACTGGACTAGATATATTGGGACAAGCCCCAGCTAAATCTAGAAAAAACTGAAACTAAAAGACTAAATACTGAAGAGAAACTCATGAGTCTAGTCCTCGGAGAATGAGGACTCACCACTGAATTTGCTGATCTAGAGATCGAGAAATAGATCTATCCGTGATCTGGATGCTGAGAACCTGAACCTACATCACGAGAAGATGTAGCGCACGTATGCGTCAGTACTTGAAAGGTACTGAGCATGTAGGATAGAGTAAAGATGAAATAAAACATAACTGAACAAGCACAAAAGCAAGTATAATAATCTGAACATGATATACTAAATTTCTGAGCTAACTGAATGCAATGACCAATTTATAACATGCTAAAATTGAATACTGAATATACTGATAAATGGTCATGCAGAGAGTCTGACTGAATTGTGGGAGCTACTAATAACCGATAATAAAACCACATGAGCTAAATGTGGAGTCCGATGTATACGCCCCATCGAGAGGACCCAATATACCCTGCCAAAGGTATAAAGGGATGCTGGCGTGATCACTAAACTGATTGCCCACAAAGGGGACTTACAATCTACTTGGCTACTAATTCTGGGACTATTGGGTATGCTAAACCCTAGTCCAACTCGGTATTATGCTACTCCCAATGAATTCTGTAAATTAACTAATTATGTCTGAGTTTCTGTAAATACTGGATAGCTCGAACTGAACATGCAAACTGAGAATGCAATAATTAATCTGGTAATTATGCATTTATAACTGAGGCATGTATATCTGAAGTTTCTGAAATATCTGACCTAGGATGTGTAATTCAAGAACTAAAGAAATACAAAGCTAGGGTTCTGAGAATCATTCGATAATCTAAGTAATAACATGATAATCTGATTTGGAACATATATTTAATAAATTCATGAAGTTCTATCAAAGTTCTAGAAACCCTAGGTTTAATCATGATAAGAAAATCAAGAATCTGACTGAAAACTAGGGACCCAATGGGTGAAAGGAACCCACTAGTAAAATCCCGCATACCTGGTGATGAAATCAACGAAAAAATAATTAAGTTTCTGGCTGGAACTGCTGGAGCTTGTGGCGTTCTGGAACTAGGGTTCTTGAGCTTTTTTTCCTCCTATCTTCCTTCTAATTTTCTAAGTTTTGATTTAATGATTTGACTTGGATATGTTTTAATTATGTTTCTAGGCTTAAACTGACTAAAATCTGATGATTTAGGGTCAACGACGTAATTTATGGTTTAAACGGAGTGGGAAAGGTCAAAAAGACCCCTGGGAAGGTTGCTGTCGGGCCACACGACGGCCAGGACTGACGGTCCGTCGTGTGCCCGACGCCCCATCGTTGGATCCGTCGTGAGGGCCTGTTCGACAGGCCTTTACTAAAATGGGCATAAAGTTTTACTCGGAGGTCTGATTTTAGCAAGGTCAGTGGCTATGGAAAGATAATTCAATTATCTATGTGTGAGTAGGTCATGAGAGACCTAATTCATTTTTTATAAGAGTTATGATCATTTTAAGTTGACCCAACTGCATTTCCCCTTAACTGTCTGCATATTGTTTTTTCCTGAAAAACTAATTTTTGGTCTGTTTTGGCTACGGGGTGTTACATTATCTCCCCCTTGGGAACATTCGTCCTCGAATTAAGACTAAACTATCTGAAATGGAGGGAGAGAGCTGCAAACCCCACTACTAAACACTGAGAACTGAGTTTCTGACTGAATTGAGTTCTGAGTACATGCAATTACGCTGAAAATGCAAGTACAAACTGAGGGAACATGATTCTAAAATCGAATTTATGCATGAATGACTGTAAAACTGAAGAGGAACTATTACCTCAAGCTGGAGTGGAATCGGAAGGAAAAAGGTAAGGATACTTGGCTTTCATGGCTGCTTTTGCTTCCCAAGTAGCTCCCTCTACGGACTGACTCCTCCACAAAACCTTGACTGAAGCGACTTCTTTGTTTCTCAACCTTCTAACCTGACGGTCAAGAATCTGAACTAGTACATCCTCATAAGAAAGACTATCTTTCACCGCCACACTCTATAATGGCACTATAGAGGCTGGATCACCCACACACTTCTTCAAGAGTGAGATGTGGAAGACCGGATGCACTTCTATTATTTCTGCTGGCAACTCTAACTCATATGCCACCTTGCCAACCCTTTTCAATATCTTGTAAGGGCCTACATATCTAGGACTGAGCTTCCCTTTCTTTCCAAATCTCATCACCCCTTTCATAGGTGAGACTTTCAGAAAAACTCAATCATCAACTTGGAACTCTAGTTCCCTTCTCCTTACATCTGCATAAGATTTATAACGACTTTGGGCTGTCTTAAGTCTATATCTAATGAGTTGAACTTTCTCCATAGCATAAAGGACTGAATCTGGCCCTATCAAAGTTGCTTCACCTATTTCAAACCAACCAACAGGAGATCTACATCTACGCCCATATAAAGCCTCATAAGGGGCCATCTGAATGCTGGAATGGTAGCTATTATTGTAGGGAAACTCAATAAGAGGAAGGTGATCATCCCAACTACCTTTGAAATCGATCACACAAGATCTCAACATATCCTCTAAGGTCTGAATGGTACGCTCTGCCTGCCCATCCGTCTGTGGATGAAATGTTGTACTAAGGTTAACTTGAGTACCAAGACCTTTTTGAAATGACTTCCAGAAATGAGAGGTAAACTGAGGACCTCTATCTGAGATGATAGACAAAGGAACCCCATGCAACCTCACAATTTCATTAAGGTAAAGCTTAGCATAGTCCTCTGCCGAATATGTAGTCTTGACCGCCAAAAAGCGAGAAGACTTAGTCATCCTATCGACTATCACCCAAATTGAGTCATGCTGTCTACGAGTACGAGGTAACCCTGTGATGAAATCCATATTGATCACATCCCACTTCCAAGTCGGAATATCGATCTCTTGAGTCATACCTCCTGGTTTTCTGATGTTCTACCTTGACTTGCTGGCAATTGGGGCACTTACTCACAAAGTCTGCTATATCCCTCTTCATGCCATTCCACCAATAGACTTCCCGCAGATCGCGATACATCTTAGTGGCACCTGGATGAATAGAATACCTGGAGTTATGAGCTTCTGCAAGAATATGCTTCCTCAACTCTCCCACATCAGGAACACACAATCTACCTTGGTAGCGAAGTACACCATCTCCCCCTTGGGAGAAAACCTCCACTCTCTGATTGTTGACTGCACCCTTTAGTTCAAGCAAGATCGGATCACTCTCTTGCTTTTCCTTAACCTCCAATACCAAAGACGATTCTGCCCCATTCTGAACTGTTACACCGCTGTCTGATATGCTCATAAGGCGAACTCCCAAGCGAGCAAGCCTGTGAACATCCTTCACTAGCTCCCTTCTTTTTTCCTCAACATGGGCTACACTACCCATAAATAATTTACTAAGAGCATCGGCCACTACATTCGCCTTTCCAGGATGATAATGCACACTCATATCATAATCCTTAAGGAACTCAACCCATCTCCTCTGGCGAAGATTCAACTCTTTCTGGGTGAACACATATTGAACGCTCTAATGATCGGTGAACACATCTACATGAACACCATACAAGTAGTGTCTCCATATCTTGAGTGCAAACACCACTACTGCAAGCTCGAGGTCATGAGTTGGATAGTTCTTCTCATGCACCTTAAGTTGTCTAGAGGCATAAGATATAACCTTATCTCTTTGCATCAACACACAACCAAGGTCAACTCTGGATGCATCGCAATAGATCACATAGCCATCTGATCCCTCTGGTAGAGTCAAGACAGGAGCTGTAGTCAATCTAGTTTTCAATTCTGCGAAGCTTTTCTCACAATCATCTGACCATTGGAACTTGCCATCTTCTGATTCAACCTAGTCAATGGTGAGGCTATGGATGAAAATCCTTCCACGAACCTCCTGTAATAACCCGCTAGACCTAAGAAACTTCTGATATCTGTAGCAGAGTTAGGTCTGGGCCATTGTTTCACTGCTTCTATCTTCTGTGAATCTACGCGGATCCCTTCGCTAGATACAATGTGACCAAGAAAAGCAACGGATTGCAACCAAAACTCACATTTGCTAAACTTAGCGAATAACTGGCAATCCTTGAGAATATGTAGAACAATTCTCAAATGACTTGCATGTTCTTCCTTTCTCCTAGAGTAAATGAGGATATCATCAATAAAGACGATAACGAACAAGTCCAAGTACTGTTTGAACACTCTGTTCATCAAATTAATGAAAGCTGCAGGAGCATTGGTTAGTCCAAACGATATAACTACAAATTCATAATGACCATACCAAGTTCAGAAGGCTATTTTCGGAATGTCACTATCTCTAACTCTGAGCTTATGATAACCCAATATGAGGTCTATCTTTGAGAAATGACTAGCACCCTGAAGTTGGTCAAACAAGTCATCAATCCTGGGGATGGGATACTTATTCTTGATTGTGACCTTGTTCAACTGTCTATAGTCAATGCACATTCTGAGAGAACCATCTTTCTTCTTTACGAACAATACTGGTGCACCCCATGGTGAAATACTAGGTCTGATGAAACACTTATTTAAAAGGTCTTTCAACTGCTCTTTCAATTCCTTAAGCTCTGCTGGAGCCATTCTGTAAGGAGGAATAGAAATAGGCTGGGTATCTGGAAGGAGATCAATTCCAAAGTCGATTTCCCTTTCGGGAGGGATCCCGGGAAGATCTTTTGGAAATACTTCTGGAAATTCACAGACTACTGGAACTGACTCAAGAGTTGGGGTTTCAAGGCTAGAATCCTTAACCCGAACTAGATGATAGAGATAACCCTTAGATATCATCTTTCTGGCCTTAAGGTAAGAAATAAATCGACCCATAAGCGCTAGGCTACTACATCAGGAGAACCTTCCTGATCCTGGCGAGCCTGAAGAGAATAAAGTCTATTCTGGCGCTGACCGCCACCTGTACCAGATGAGTAACCCTGCTGAGTTGCGCGACTTGCTGGTGCTGCTGAATTTGTAGACTGAGCTCTACCATTACCACCTCCTTGACCCTGTCTAGTAGGACAGTCCCTCAACCTGTGACCAGACTGACCACATCCAAAACATCCTTCTTTTCCTTCAAGACACACGCCCGGATGGTTCTTACCACACTTAGGGCAAGTGGGGTAAGTGTTAATGCCTGAAACACTTCCCTGAGACTTAGAGCCTGATGCTCTGCCCTTCTGGTCATACCTATTCTTGGAGGATGGAACACTAGCTGATGAAGGGGCTGGAGCTGAAAACTTCTGTTGACCCTGCGAGCGATTTCCACCACCCGATTTCTGCTGAGAATAGTCATAGTTCCCAGTCCTAGCCTTCTTATTTTCCTTAGCCTGTTCCCTAAGCTTATCACCCTCAACCTGGTGAGCATGAGTCATAAGCCTAGAGATGTTCATATCTCCCTGCAACATAGCATTTCTGCACTCTGTCTTCACCAAATCTAATACTCCATACAAGAACTTATTCATCTGAGCCCTGGAGTCAGCAACCATGTGAGGAGCATACCTGGAGAGTTGGTTAAACTTCAGCCCATACTCTGGACTGTCATGTTTACCTGCCTCAAGTTCATGAATTCTTGGGCCTTTGCTTCTCTCAACTCTATTGGGAAAAACCTGTCGAGAAAAGTCTCACTGAAGCACTCCCAAGTAATAGGAGCTGTATTTGCACCCATATTCTCCTTCCACTGAGTGTACCAGATATGAGCCACGTCTTTCAGCTGGTATGACGCCAACTCAACCCGATAATTCCCAGTAACTTGCATCACCTCAAAGATCTTCTTGATTTCGTCCAAGAAATTCTGAGGATCTTCACTAGTCTGCGATCCTAAGAACTCAGGCGGATTCATCCTAACAAAGTCACGGACCCTTGCTGCTGCTGATCCAATATTTTCATTCATAGGAGCATGAACCCGATTGTTCTGGTGGGTCATACTCTAAGCCAACATCTGTATGGCATTCCTAAACTCACCATTGGAAACTTCTTGATCTGGGATTGGAGGAGCTGCGTTTGCATTCCTAGCATTTGCATTCCTAGCGTTAGCTCTACGAGGAGGTATGATCTGAAACGTAGAACGTCAAGTTAGAAAGGAATAAGATCAAACCTTACGCACGATAAGAGTAACAAGAAAATGAAGTTTTTCTAAAACACTTCATAGCCTCCCTCTCATTAGATGTGGTGCACTTCACACCCATGAAAAGGACTCTACTTAGTGCGGCTTTTCAGACATCCTAGGACTCTTGAACCTAGTGCTCTGATACCAAGTTTTGTCATGCCCCGAACTACCCCCGAGACGCGGACACGGAACCTAGGACCACTAGTGATCCCAAGCTAACCCTGCTGGCATGATCATGAGCACACTAAAGATAATAAACTATTGCGGAAGCTAAATCATACTTAAATCTAAAAAGATGGGGAATACCCATATTCTATAACTGAGATATTTGAAAACAATGAGTTTAATACAAAAGAAATATTAACTCAATACTAAGCTGAATCTAACTATGTCTGAAAATAGCCTCTAAACTGGACTAGAAATACTGGGACAAGCCCTAGCTAAATCTAGCAAAAACTGAAACTAAAAGACTAAATACTGAAGAGAAACTCATGAGTCTTGTCCTCGGAGAATGAGGACTCACCACTGAATCTGCTGATCTGGAGATCGGGAAATCGATCTATGCGTGATCTGGATGCTGAGAACCTCAACCTACATCACGAGAAGCTATAGCGCACGTATGCGTCAGTACTTGAAAGGTACTGAGCATGTAGGATAGAGTAAAGCTGAAATAAAACATAACTGAACAAGCACAAAAGCAAGTATAATAATCTGAACATGATATACTGAATTTCTGAGCTAACTGAATGTAATGACCAATTTATAACATGCTAAAACTGAATACTGAATATACTGATAAATGGTCATGCAGAGAGTCTGACTGAACTGTGGGAGCTACTAATAACCGATAATAAAACCACATGAGCTAAATGTGGAGTCTGATATATACGCCCCATCGAGAGGACCCAATATACCCTGCCAAAGGTATAAAGGCATGCTGGCGTGATCACTAAACTGATTACCCACAAAGGGGACTTACAACCTACTTGGCTAGTAGTTCTGGGACTATTGGGTATGCTAAACCCTAGTCCAACTCGGTATTATGCTACTCCCAATGAATTCTGTAAATTAACTAATTATGTCTGAGTTTCTGTAAATACTGGATAGCTCAAACTGAACATGCAAACTGAGAATGCAATAATTAATCTGGTAATTATGCATTTATAACTGAGGCATGTATATCTGATGTTTCTGAAATATCTGACCTAGCATGTGTAATTCAAGAACTAAAGAAATACAAAGCTAGGGTTCTGAAATTCATTCGATAATCTGAGTAATAACATGATAATCTGATTTGGAACATATATTTAATAAATTCATGAAGTTCTATCAAAGTTCTAGAAACCCTATGTTTAATCATGATAAGAAAATCAAGAATCTGACTGAAAACTAGGGACCCAATGGGTGAAAGGAACCCACTAGTGAAATCCCGCATACCTGGTGATGAAATCCACGAAAAAATAATTAGGTTTCTGGGCTGGAACTGCTGGAGCTTGTGGAGTTCTTGAACTAGGGTTCTTGAGCTTTTTTTTCTCCTATCTTGCTTCTAATTTTCTAAGTTTTGATTTAATGATTTGACTTGGATATGTTTTAATTATGTTTCTAGGCTTAAACTGATTAAAATCTGATGATTTAGGGTCAAAACAACGTAACTTATGGTTTAAACAGAGTGGGAAAGGTCAAAAAGACCCCTGGGAAGGTTGCTGTCGGGCCACACGACGGCCAGGACTGAAGGTCCGTCGTGTGCCCGATGCCCCGTCGTTGGATCCATCGTGAGGGCCTGTTCGATAGGCCTTTACTAAAATGGGCATAAATGTTTACTCGGAGGTGTGATTTTAGCAAGGTCGGTGGCTATGGAAAGATAATTCAATTATATAGCTATGGGTATGTCAGTAGAGACCTAATTCATTTTATGATAATAGGTATGATCATTTTAAGTTGACCCAACTGCATTTCCCCTTAACTCTCTGCAATTTTATTTTTTCTGAAAAACTAATTTTTGGTCTGTTTTGGCTACGGGGTGTTACAGTAGGTTTCCCCTAATTCCCCCTTGCTTCTTTCAATGCTACACTAGCTTCATTCCTTCATAAGTTAGTAATAGATTCAATTATTCTACACACATTTCTCATCGAACAAATACAAGGAAAGAACAAATTGATAATGCTCCTAACCCAACTTCTTCATTTGTATAGCCCGTGTAGTCTTCATTCATTCATACATCCATAACAAGGGTGCCTAAGCCTACCATGTCAAGATATCAAATTCACATAACTTTCATACAACAAGGAGAAGCACCTAAGTCTTCCAAATCGAAGTGTTCATAATCTATAAGCTTTCATGTATCAAGAAGAGGCACCTAAGTCTACCAAATCAAAACACAACATTCATCGCATCATTATTTCAATACAATTCAAGTACCAAGTAGGGACAACTAAGTCTACCAACAAAAGATACAACATCATTCTATAAAGACTCTTCTTAGACCTTTATCATCATATATAATCAATTAGAGAAGAAGTACTTTGAATCATAACATGTTAGCATCCATATAGGACCATATAAATATCTCATGAGTACCTTCACTTTATAATTCACATATACCGTAACATGAAAACACAATAATTTACTCCATAATGTTGACGAGGGAATGATCATAACATATATAACACATCAGCACCGCCACCATAAGTGGACCATACCACACAATAGCAATTCTATATCAATTCTACATTAGTAAGAGCATTAGGTAAATTTACCATCTTCATAGCGAAGACCACCATTCCTTAACATCACCAACAATTCGTAATATAATAGCATAATTAACCATAGAAATCAATAACACAACATGAACTAAACTAAATTCTTACATCAATAGATCATAAGCAATCGACCCATTCATAAGCCAAATTTTAAGATTTAAGAAGATCAAGGTTTCATGTATATTTTCATTCGAAAACATCAATTGAACATCAATAATATCATATCTAATGATTTGAAATCGTTTCATGCAACAACCCTTAAGTTAGAGTGAAAATTGGGCTTTTTCATAAACTTTGAAATCACTTGGAAATTGTCTCTAAGGTGATAGAAAATCATAGATAAAGAAATCCCATAACTTAATACATTAAATACCATGATAATTGGTGAATAAATCAATTGTAATCAACAACCCTAGATCCAACATTGATCGCAAGCTTCCATTGGTTTTTTTTTGGAGAGAACTTTAGGAGGGAAAGGTTTTGATTTTGGTTTTAGAGTCTAAAATAGAGTTTAATCACTTTAATATTCTTTAAATACATAAATAAACCTAAAACAACCGTCCAAGCACTGTAAAGACTTGGGGTGAATTTACCATTTCACCCCTACCTTGCTCGAATTGATGTAGGAAATTGCAGACCCAAATGAAGCCCACCATCTACTGACCATCGTTTTATAGAAACACTTCAATTGGGTTCCTAATTTCAACCATAGGCTCAATATTTTGAGGCCTTCAAGGACTAATCAACACTCACCAATGACGAGACGTCAATTAGTGTCGTCGTTTGATGCTGCAAGGCAACTTCTTGGCCAAAGGATGGTGTAAAGACCCTCAAAATGAATTAGGGTGCTTAGAGCCTCACATGTTTCTAAAAAGGTTTACAATATGTTAAATAATTGTTTTACATCATGCATGTTTAATTTGAATTCATTTTGAAGTCCAACGTCCAAGAACGTTCGATGACATTTGAAAGTTAGCCTTGAGACGTGCATGCGTGTCTCGGTGTGTCTTGACATGTTTTATGTGTTCTTTTTTGTTGAAACTTATGGGAAGTTACCTTACATGTTAATGAGTTTACCTACGTTGGAAAATTCCGGGTACAACTCCCCAAGGGACCCGCAAAAGGCCCTCAAAGAGGACCCAAAACACTGCCTAGGCACTGCCTTGGCAGTGTCAAATGACGCCCAAGAATGAGGCCTTGTTAGTGCACCTACGCCCCGTCTATGGGTGAGCATCGTCCCACACTTATAATGGGAGATAAATCCCCTAAGGAAAAGACTCACACCCAAAGGACGGTTTCCAAAATGGCCCTTCGATGGGTCTACTGGCCGTCGATGGTGGGCGTCGATGCAGCCTGCAACATGCTGCCAGGCGCACTTTTTCATTGAGGGGTGAATTTACACGTCCTAAAATGACCCTAGGTAGTTAATTATGTTTTTTTTGTATATTAAGTTGGTTATTAAGATTAAAACCCCATAAACAATTCATTGTTCAAAATTAGACTTCCCTCTCAAAAAGAAACCTCTCTAGAAACCTCCATTGGAGATGAAGCTCAAGAATTGCTTCGAGCATGGATTCCCATGGGTTCTTAATGAAGATTTCGTGGTTTTCTACGACAATGAGGTATTGTGATCCTTCATCCTTAGTTAACCTTTTTTCTAAGGAGTTCCTTCCATGTTTTCAATGAAAGTTCATGATAAAACCTTCCATCTTTCAATCTAGCCATGGGCTCCTTCTCAAAACGTTTTCAAAAGCATGCTTATGTGAAATTGATGATAAGCTACTTTTTTCAGGTTGAATTCAATCAAATTTCATGATGAATCCACGATCCCTCCAGAATCTCAATTTAGCCTATATGGTAGTATATTGTGATCTTGATGCTAGAATGATTGTTATGAGATTCAATTATGATAAATTGCTTTCACTACTGCATAAGATGTAAATTTATGATGAATTACGTATAGTTAATCCAATGTGGATCAAGGCTTGGAGATTTGGTAAGGCTGATCTATGTTCTTCTACTTTCTATAGATTGCTATTGTAGTGTAATCAATGTGATGTTGATTCTATCGTAAATTAAGCATGATTTCGTCTATGCTATATAACTTTAGCTACTGCCTTATACTTGTATTGTTGATGAAAGATGAGTGTTGATCAATGATAATCAAAGGTTGATGAATTGGTAAGATAGCCCTAATCCTCTACGTTTCTATGTAATTTCTAGTTTAATTGGCCTTGTATGGTATTGTGTGGTATAGTCAACTTATCGTAGTGGTGTTTACTTCTTGTAAATCTATATGTGTGTTGATTATGGGATTGAAGGCCAATTGATGTTATATGAGTGTGTGGTTATGATGATCACACTATGTGAAACATAGCCTAGTCTTCCATTATAGTTATGATCTAGGTTGTATTGCTTATGTTGTGAGCATGCGAATGACTACGTTTGTAACATCCTGGGAGCACCCCCTAGAGGTAACTGGTGTCGTCGTCCTCGAAGAGGACTAAGACTAGACTCCTAGCTTACATCATTACATTCATAGGTTAAAATGCGGAAAATTTAAAACTTTTCTTCTATCTATCTTGAGGTTTACATAGACCTCTCTCATACACGTAATATATTCATATCGAGTATACATAAACCCCTCGTATAAGAAGATTACATAGTCTTCTAATTTTATTTCACATAAATACTATATATATATATATATATATATATATATATAAGATATAACATAGTCTTAAAACGTATGTCTCATCTCATAACCATCTAACAAAGAGTTTAACAATTGGGCATAGCCCATACATCAATACAATAAAAGCCACATATAGGCTATACAATCCTTAGTACTCAAATGAAAGGAAATGAACAAAGTGTCTTTAAGACTAATCAACATCCAATGCTAGAAAGTGGCATTGTCCTCGAAGTGGTGAGGACCTATCCAACTTGGAGAATCATAATCCCAGTCTTCCTTCAAAAGTTGTCACGAAGCTTTCAACGACAGAAACCTAAAACGTTGGGGAAGAAAGGAAGAAATTGTTTTAGCACATCACTTGTACTAAGTATAGGACCATATGAACACACAAAATAGAAATCATGCTAAAAGGGACATTTCATTAAAGCATGTAATTTTACTTTGAAAAGCCTTATGCACATTCAAGAATTAATACAAGTCAATAGTACATATTCATTAAGACAAGACCATGTACATCACAAGACCAACAATACTAAGTCTAGTCAAGTGAACATGCATATCAAGATACTTGAGCACATAATTAGTACAACTCTATCATCAAGTTATAATATCAACACGCATGTATAAGAGTTCATAACATCATAACCAAAGAAAGACCACTACTCATGAACCCTCATTATGTCCACTAGTACAATGACTAAGCAAAGCCCCATAACCTTACTCAATAAAGTAAACCTAACAAGAACCATAAACAATTTCAAACTTCTCATAGTATATCATTAAGAGTAAATATCAATATACTTAAGCAATAGAGACAGAACACATGTTCATTAGTGAAACAAACATCATATAGTGTCATCAACATGTAAGATCATCATATACATATCATTTACATTTATAGGAGTATACATACATAAGAACATCTTCCTAAGACTTCCCTCAAAGATAACTAGTGCAATGTATAGGTAGAGTCTGATACCCCTACCTACACTAAACTAGACCCCTTAGGTCATCCTAGTTAGAGTTAATTCATTACTTCATTTTACCTTTTGGGAATATCTTGTCTTAACCGGCATAGACATCATGAGATAATGTGGAATACAGTGTCATGGAAGCCTAGACCGAAAAAAGGCGGACTACTTGCCAAGGTAGTACCAGAATATAAAAGAAGAATCTATGTGGATCCACTAGCTAGTATTCCTATGGGGGCAAAATAGTTCAAGAACTAGGAGATGCAGTTGGGACTCTCTTTATGCTACATGCATTATAGTCTCCAATATCATGAGTACATTAGTGATCCTACCTTCCCTATGTGGAAGGGACACTCCTCACTCTAGTTCCCTCGTTGCTAAGCTAGAGTTCCTTTTGAAATGTCTTTAATGCTTTCTTAATCATCATAGCTTAATGTAGGTCATTGGGTCTATCCCTTTTATAATCATCATCATCTCAATAAGAATTGCATGAGTATTGTCCTTTCATTACAATTCAAACATGTGAGGTTAGCACATTTACATAATCACATCATGATAAGGCACATGGTAAGTTATAACCATCCTTATAACATTTAAATCTTATCCATCAACTCACAAACCATAGTGAAGAGGTTCAAATTCAACATCATACCAACCCTATGAATCTTAACATAAGGTATACTTCAATAAAACATCATCACTTAATCACAAGTAATAATAATTGAATTAAAGAGTTGAGATCACAAGACTTACCCAAATCTCCTTCACAAGACATCATCAAGGTCTTACAAACAACCATCCAATTCAACCCAACAATGGGTTTAATATCATTACACAATAGTAACCAACATAATAATAAAGTCAATTGAACCACTACACAACAATTCACAACTAGCTCATAGCCTAGAGTTAGAGACTTAGGTCTAATTCACGAACTACTTCACAACCTAGGTTAATTACTCAAGAAATAGCATAGTTGGATTACAATATATCACAATATACATATAACTTGGCATAATAACAACATAGAATAGTTATTCACACAATAACCAAGCCAATTGTAACAATACTAGGTAATTTAATTGAAGATCACAACCTAGGGTTATGGGGAAAAGGTCATCTTTCACAAATTAATCAAGAAATAGTATAATTGAATCTTAATATATGTTGATATACTCATAATAACCAAAAGTCACCATGAAAAAAGCAATTCACAAGATCAATTTGGTATTGGAAGAAAACACACTTTAATTTAATGTTGTTGAAATAAACTTGGAGGAACCCTTTGGGGAAAGACATCCCAAAGGTGAAAGGAATCTCATACCTTACTAATTGATAAATTTTGATGGAGAAAACTTTAACTTTTGCATCCACACACCCTCCTTTTCTTGGTATTCTATGGAGTTTCTTTGGGAAAGAGAAAGAACAGAGAAGGAAGGGCACTTGGGTTGTGGGAATTATAAGTGTTGGGTTTAGTCTAATTAGGTTTGGGGTCTTTATAAGATTAATTAGATAACTTAATTAGGAATTCCTTAACCCCTAAATAATTAACTAACCACTTAATTAACTAAATGAACTAATTAAAACGAAACAGCAACACACAGACTTGACCTACGAGACCCCGACTGACGGGCCGTAGGTCAGTCGACGGGTAGTGTGGCCTCTGTGCTTCACGTCCGTGGTTTTGGTCAGAGATTTTCCAAATGACCCCTTCACAAAAAAATTTAAGTGACCATCGACGGCCCATCTATAGGACCACGATTCGTCGACTGCAATCCGTCGTTGGACACTGCCTCATGGCTGTTTTTTGCCAAATTGCAAGGTTCCTCGTTGAGGGTTCTTGGTTGATCTCTGGGGAGTCATACCCAGATATTTAAACTGTAAACTAACTCTAATACATGTTAGACACCTCACTACCAAATTTCATCATTTTATGACTCTTAAAACTTAGCCAAATAGGCTAAGGCACACTTGCACCTCTTGAACTAGTTTCCTGACGTCATAGACATTCCTTGACGTTTTAATTCTAAAACTTCCTAGATGACTTATATACATTATAATTGTCTTAAAAACAGTGTTACAACTCTTAGACTCTCATGTTATTCTCTAGATTAGGCTTTTGATTTTTTCAATATTACAATGTTAGGGTTAGGGTTAGGTGCTGCAATTGATGAGTTATAATGGTTAATGACCCCTTACCAATGAAAACCTACACAAGGTGTGATTATCTAATCTTAGGAGTTTTGGACGCAATGTGAATTTGTATTGTCTCCTATGCTAGTATATGATGTGTGGTCTATGCTTGAAGGTGCATTATGGTCTTTAAGAGGGTGGCTGCCTCAATATGCTTTTGATAGCCATTATGTGATTATATTGACCAATTTACACACACCTACACCTCATGCATGCTTACATTTTGTATAGGTTCATGGTGTCTAATGAAAGTGTATCCTCATATTCACTTGTGTCTACCACTATGCATGTAGAAGTATGTTATGTATCCCTTAACTAGGATGACTTTATAGGTGTACTAGTATGGAAAAGGGTATGGGACCTTTTCTATGCGTTGCACATGTGTGCCTTGATAGGATAGTTCCTAGGTTTGTGATCTATGTAGATGAATATGAATACATGATCATGTTATGAATATGAATTGTATGCTATGATGTCAAGTATATGATATAATTAAGTGTCACGCCTCAAAACCCATTAAGACGGACAGGCACTCGATGCCCTAAAGGCCCGAGAGAACCAACGTACAACCTGTTCTTACTGAGCATATGCTATAACAATTGAGACAAGTTAACTTTGGATGCAGCGATACAAACCAACGTAAGTAGATCCAAAAGTTATATACAAGACTTGGCCGTTTAGGGCACAACTCCTTAAGACACAACTGAACCATGTACATACGTCTACAAAGCCTCTAAAAGATAGAAGACTAGAGTAGGTCGGGACAGACCCCGCCTTACCCTTAACTACGATACAATACCAAACGAATTTACCAAGTACTTAATAAAGCTCCGAATCAACTTGGAGCTCACCAAAAGTAGCAGAATTTCGAGTGCTCCTACTGAGGAGGTCTACTAGCTGGAGTACCTGAGCCTGCAGCATGAAATGCAGCGTTCCCAATACGGGACGTCAGTACGAAAAATGTACTGAATATATAAGGCAAAAAGTATATGTAATACAAGGCACAAATGAAATCAAGTAGCAACATATGAGTGCATAGATTAGGAGAGAAGACCACCTTTGCTTACTCTTGTGGAATCAAGTAAGCTACATTCTTTTCTTTACCTTCTTTGTATGTTATAATCTTTGTTGGGCATGTGATACAAGTGACCAGCTGATCAGTGGTAGAAGAGGATGACCCATGCTAGGCGTATTAACCCCTGGGATGCGGTCCTCATAATTACACAACTTGGGATCGGCCCATGCTAGGCTTTCGCCCCTGAGATGCCACCCTTCTATACCAATAGGGATCGGCCCATGCTAGGCTTTCGCCCCTAAGCTGCCACCCTTAAGTAAATAGATTTCTTCACTTAGATTCTTTAATCTTTGAGATTATTGTTAATCAGTTCATAACTCTTTTGAGATGTTATTTTGGATAATCGTAACATTTTGAGATATTGATTTGGTGGTCATAATCATCTTGGAGACATGAAATTATGGAACAGTAGTGGAATACATGAAAATAATACTTTGAGGCAGTAACAATGACATAAGGAGCTATGAAACATCAACACCTTACTTTAAGACCTTAATGGCACAATTGACTTCAATTGGCTTAGGAAAAGGATTCATCAAACTTTCTTTTGCAAATACCATTTCTATAACAGCACAAGGGGAAATTACACAAGTATAGAGTAGTGAACATATAATGAAGTAGTTCCATGTACTTAGAATGGGGAAAAATATATTGTTAGCTATTTGGAGATAGTACGCTGCCACCATGCTTTCTTTTCTAGAAATAGAACTTATGAGAATCACTTCATTGATATTAATTGCAAGGTGGCAGATTTTATGCCAAAAGGATATAGATCGAATAGCCTTACATACCTTATATTTATGACCAATACCACTATCACGATTCAGCCTTCCTTATTGGGTGCTAATCTACAACATAAGTCATGATTAAGCTAACATCAGCAGCTAATCACAATAAGGTTCTCCAAAATAGTAGCTAAAAATATTTGATGGAAATCAGGCCCATACAACCCTTACATAAATGGTGAACCACCACACCCTTCCTCTACACATTAATACAACTTCAAACATCATTTCCAGAGATACCCAAACAGCCCTCAACAACAATATTCATAAGGCAGCCACTAACAATCTCAAATCTTTCAGCATAATAGGAGAATATTGACTCAAAGATTTATCACAAATCCATGAATTCTTGATAATCATATACAAAATTCTCCACTCCAAACATTATCAAAGAGAGGAAAACAAATGGGTTGAAGTCTTACCTTAATTCTGAAAATTTATCCTCTAAACTTGTACTTCAAGAATTCAAACTCTCCTTCAAACTCTTACTTGAAAAATTAGACAGCACTCAAGAACTCTAAGGTGTTTTAGGGCTGCTAATTGAAGCCAAGAGAGACCAAGAAAGAACTTAGGAAATCTGAAATTTTTTGAAAGTTCAAAATGGAGAATAAGACTTGATCCTTATCCTTTGAAAAAGGAGGTGTTATGGCCGACACTCTTGACCAATTTTGGGTCATATAATGTCAAGTAGGTGCCCCACCTGCTTGTCCTTTTAACTTGGGCCCTTTTGGAATTAATATTATTGGACCTTGGCTGACCATTTTTCCTTTGTTCTTTTAATCAGCTTGGGACAGATTAGTGCAAGTAGGTGGTACACACTTGGCCCAATAACATGGTAAAACAAATCTTAGGAGGTCATGTAGTTACTTAGTTTCACTTGGGCTTTATCCATAATGGCCAATTGGCAGATTTGGCTGTTGGGCCTTCTTTCATTCACATTTTCTTTAATAGGTTTGGGCTTCAAATGAGCCCCTAAATATAAGCCTAAATCTGGTCAATCAAACTTGGGCCCTTTAAATATAATATAGATCAAGTAGGTGATGCAGCTGCTAGCTCAATTACCACCTTACTATAATTACTTAAATACTTTCCATTGGAGTTAACTTGCAATACATATGCTAAAACGTGCAAGGCATTACATCACCTTCCAAGCTAGTTTAAACCAACACTAATCATGTAAGAAATATGATTCCTCACCTACACTATAAGTATAAGTCAAGTATAACATGAATAGAACTACCACATACAAAAATACAGGCCGTTACATTAAGTATGAATAGGCATAGTGTCTAAATGTGTTCATATGAAAGGATTGCTCATATAGTTACATCTATACTCTTATGGATGAATGAAGTGAATTATGAACATATGTGGTCTAAGGGTGTTTATGTGAAAGGTTTACTCACATATATGTATACACACACATGAAAACATGTCCATTAACATTTGATTTAGTCAATAGAGGGGCTCTTGAAAGGTGTTCTCAAGGGTATCTAAACTAGATGGTGCTTGAATATGCAATCTCTATGTGAAAGGTTTTCTCACATGATATAGGTTGATGAAAGGGATCTCTCATCTATGACCTATGAGCTAAGCATATGAGGGGTTAACTCTCCTAAAATATATGTTTTATAAAGTAATAATAATAATGTATTTTCAATAAAGGGAACTAGCTTAGCACTAAGTGAATTTGAAGTTGAGGGGTGTCCCTTCCCAATGTGGGAAGGTAGGTTCACCATAACTCTCACGAGGTGAATAATTGTAATGCCTCAATAGGCATAAAGATTGTTTCCATATATGCCTCCAAGTTCCATAAACAATGTTTTACACATAGGATCTAGAAAGTGATATCACCTAATATGCTAGCATGATGTTAATGTTCTATTTTGGCAAGGTAGAGCACCTTCTTTGGCTCTACAACACCAAATTCCATGTTTAGCACCCATAGTCTTAGTGTCGGTTAAGGCTATAGTTTCCCTAAAGTAAAATGGACAATGTAAGTAAAGTAAGGACCCTAACTAGGATAACCTAAGGGAAGTTGCTTAGTGTATGTGAGGGTATGGGACTTTACCTATGCATTGCACAAGTAGCTCTTGGAGGGATTTCTAGGAAGGTTTTCTAATGAATATGATAATATTTATTTCCTTATGTATAACATTGTAATGTTGTCTACTCATTGTAATGGTATGCATGGTATGAGTCTATATGGTGTGGTGTTACCTTATGCTTAAATATATGATGAAGTGTAATGACCCGGATTCTTCAATCCGAATCGCCACCGGCGTCGTTGACCTCTCAGAGGTCGCAGACAAACCTCATCTTGCATTCATCACATTCATCTAGTTAAATTTGCGGAAAATTTAAAACTTTTAAACGTATGAAGTATACATAGACTTCATATAGTTATTTCATGAATTCGTCAGATACTAAGCTCAACATAAATGTAACAACCATCTATCATAGGAATCAATTCGAAACAAAATAAGAATATATCATAAATACGTTTGCCAAACACGACCTTATTACAAAAGCTTCGAAATGAAAGTACGAAAGAAACACTGGGGACAACATCCACTAGCTATGTCTAAAACTAAGGCTAGACTAAAACTGTAGCATCCTCGAAATTAAGAGGACCTACCAAATGGTCTGGAGAAACGCTGATGTCCAAACCGTTGCAAGAGTCGTCAATCTGTCCTTTAACCTGCATCTATAAAATAGTAAAATGTAGGGGGTTAGCACACCACTTGTACTAAGTATGGGTATATGCACACATAACACATAAAGCTATGCATGTCAATGAAAGCTCTTCCTAAGCAACATGCCATTTCTGGAGAGTCTAGTCATTAGACTTTCCTAATTCGTTAGTTGTGAATTGTGGTATGAATATGATGTATTTTAATGCATTCAAAGCACACAACTCATTTTCTATATGATTACAAGACATTAGTATCATCAACATAATTTTAGAACAACTCGAGCGAAGATTTGAGATTTTGATCCTCTTAGGCCGAGAGCTCCTCTTTGTACACTTAGATTATTTTTCAGTATTTTTCCTCTTATTGTTGTGTAGTTCAATAACTCCTTTGTTCCTATGTTTTACTTACAAGTGCAATGATTCATTGTAGTCTCATACGCACAATGAATCAAGTAAGTAATTCAAGAGATTAAGGAAATGACTTAACTATAATTTGGGGCATGAATATACTTATAAGTCAATACTTATTGACTATACTCATTCTTTAGTTGATTGCATAATGTGCATAGTTCTTGGGCATATCATTAAATCTTATGATCTTGCTTACTTTGGGCATGAATTCTTCATAAACCAATCTTTTGTGACTATTCCTATTATTGTATCATTGGCCTAATGTAAGAAGTCATTATAAGGCAATCTTATTTGGCTAATATCTTTTTCCAATTATATAAAATCACTATAAGCCAATTTATTTGGCTTTATCATTTTCATAACATGAGGATTCATTATTAGTTATGCCCTTTACTTATTGTAAACCTTATTGGACACGATTTGACTATCCTTACAACAAGTTATTCATTACATCAAGTATTCATTACATTTCATAAGCCATTCTCTATTGATTATGCCATTGATTTCATTACTTTCATGTTTTATATATTATACATTTCATATACACGAGACCTTGTAATCGTTGATATAGAATTAAGACATCTCAAGTGAGGACCCAACATATGGGACCTCAACCCCAGGGCCTTCTTTAGTAAACACAGAGTCTGCTTCATTTGTTCATTCGTACTTCACATCATTCGTACTTCACGTTATTCATTTCATTCATTCGTAGGCTGATGTAAACACCAGCTATACCTAGGATGAAGTTTAAGACTCTCATCGGGATCATGAAGTGCAATGACCAAGAATGACCTAATGTCATTACTTGAATCTGATTTCACCTCATGATTGTCTTGCACAAACACCTTTGGTATCGTTCATTTCATTATCTTTCATACTTTGAGGAACTCTAACCTTAACCAACATAGATCATGTGAGCATCACGAAGTCCGGTGTCTTCCCCACACTGAAAAGAGGTGGAGTCACTGGCCAAGATGAAAACAAAACATGCTAGCGTATATAGGGAATTTAACCCTGCTAGATCCCTATATTAGCAGTATAGGTTCAAAGACTAGGAGATATAAGGAGACCCATACCCGGTATGCCGTACAGTCTCATCTCATGAGAGTTACGTGAACCTCCGTCCTTCCCGAAGAAAGGTATCACCGCTCATAGCTAGCCTATCGGTGCTCAGTATAAAGTTCCATTACATTCAACTCATACATCATGGAAGTTGGCTTCTAGCATGAGGACATCATAGCTCATTAGATGATTTCTCATCTCATCATTAGTATTAAGTGTGAACTGTCCTTACACTTACATATAGAGTATGATTGAGACTTATTTACTCTTTTGATGACTTGTCATCCTTACTTTACATTGATGAAATGTGAATTGTCCTTACATATCATCCTTACTTTACATTGATGAATGTGAAATTGTCCTTACATATCATCCTTACTTTACATTGATGAATGTGAATTGTCCTTACATATCATCCTTAGGTGTTAATGAGACTAGTCTCACACATTCTAACACCTTCATTCGTGAGTATTCTTTTAACAAATTAGCTTTGGTGTAAGTAAGACTTGTCTCACTTCCTTTAACACCCCATTCTGGTAACTTACTTAATTTAGACCCCTTTAATCATGTTATAACTCAAGTTACTTACTTACTTTAGTGTAGTAGCTTCATATCACCGTTTATGGACGATGAGCACTTCATTCAATGAGTTTCATGTGTTCATAGTTCATTCTTGTGGAGCATGTTGGGAGTTGTCCCAATGAATGTCATGCCCTTGGTTATGGATTCATTGATATTACTTTAGAAGCTCTTAAGATATATTTGATACTCTTGCTACACAAGAATTGACATATGATTAGTATTGGCTCAAGATTTGGGATTTTAGACTAACAAATTCATTCCTTTTGGCATAAGCCAATTTTTACGTATGTTCATATTTAAATTGCCATATGTATGAAACATTAGCCAATCTTTTAATCATTTATATAAGTTCCTAGCCATTATCATATATTCATTTTGACCAAATAGAGTTAGCCAACTTTATTGGAACCAGATAGCCAATTTATTCAAGATATGATTTCATAGATGTCTTTGAAACAATTCTTAGTTTATGGCTTTTAGTGTCACGTTTTAAGAACATATTGGACAGCATCATATTAACATTTGATGGCTTTAGCATCTTCATAACATCACAACAATAGCAAGTCAACATTCAGCCAAAGACACATAATTCACTTAATACATCACGGACTTAACTTAGCATATTATCGATCCTTAATTATCATGATAAGATTAACTTTACGCAATTACAGTTCATAAGTTCATTCGATACTCATCAAACAAGAACAATACATGTTACGAACAGCCAGCACCACATACCAACAACATGATCTCTAACCTATTCATCATTGAAATCTAAAAGGATACTAGGGAAGGGAAGTTCGACGAGAACGACGGGAACAACCCTAGTTTTCAAGATCTTGTGAATCGTTCGAAGAAAAATACTCTTGGAGAAAGAATTCCAGGAGAGAAACCCATACCTTATGTAGAAATTAATGTACGAAGACCACCTTGAACGAAACCTTGAAGAAACCTTGAAATCGCCCTAGAATAATCGATAAATTTTCTGTTTTTCTTTCGTTCGTTGCTTGCTATTTTTGCGTTGCCTTTTCTATGAGTTTAAACGTGATTTTTATGTTTAAGAAATTATATTGAATTATAAAACATAGGTTTAATAAGTTAATTTAATAAACTAATTAACCAATTACCAAAACGCCCCTCCTAAGTTGACTAAACATAGGAGAACGTAACACTTAGTCAAATCTTGAAATTGGTGTTGACTATGATTTACATTTTGACTTTACATTAATTAATTAAATCCCTAATTTAATTAATTTAGGTACCTAGGGTAAGTACTAAAGTACCCCTAAGTTATTGGAACCAAAATTAACCCTTTTGGACCATCCTAGGTTAAGTACTAGGATGTTTCTTGAGTTGTACTAGGTTAGTGTAAGAATTTTGTTCTGATCATTTAAACTAATTAATTAAATTGCTAATTTAATTAATTAGGTGATCTAAGGTAATTACTAAAGTACCCTTAAGTTGTTAGGACCATAACCAATCCTTTGAACCATCCTAGGTTAGGTACTAGGTTGTCTTTTTCTTGTTTTAACCGAAATCTGGAAATTGCTTTGTGATTTTTTACCCTTTAAATTAATTAATTAAGTTGCTAAGTTAATTAATTAAGTAGCCTAGGGTAATTACTAAAGTATCCCTAGGTTGTTAGGACCTTAACTAACTCTTTGGACCATCCTAGGTTAGGTAAGCTAGGGGAATTACTAAAGTACCCCTAAGTTTTTAGGACCATAACTAACCTTTTGGACCATCTAGGTTAGCTACTAGGTTGTCTCTTCAACTAGTACTAGGTTAGTGTCAACCGGTTTAGTCCTAGGTTATCGGGTGCACTAATTAGTTTATTTCGTTTTGTCCTAGGTTAGTTAGCTATTTAGGGCAGTAGGTTAGAGTTAAGAATTAGTTAGGAAGTTAGGCCCCACATGGAGGGGTCCCTTGTGCACATTTTTCTCCCCTAACTACCCTAACCGAATTTGGTTAGGGTGGTCCCCTCCTTGGCCACTTCTTCACATGTCTTGCACATGTGCCTGCACATGGGTTGGTTGTACTTTCCTAACTAATTATTATTTATGGTTCCTTTGGGAATATTTACTTATTGTCCCAAGGATCCTCACTATGTCCTTGCGCACTGCTTAATATACATGATCATTTTAAATGGTTATGTACTATGGTATCTAGGCTTGACACTTGGATGCCTCATACCTCACATGTTGGTTGTGGATCTATATGTATATAATGCCAATTATATTAGCTTAGGTCTATATTGAAGGTACAATTTCTAAAGAAGCTTGGATTATATTTTGATTGTTTGGATATTATTATAGAAATTGGCTAACCCCCCCCCCTCTAGCCAATTTTCTACCCAATATTTCTCAATATTGGGCATTGGGGTGCCTATGTACCCCCAATACGCATTATGAAAGACTTACTGGTCTCTTCACTAGATATGTAATTTTCCGGAATGTTACATGAAGTCTTACTTGGCATGTATGAAATTGTCTTTACTTTCCTTGTTAATGTATGAAGTAAATGATATGCTTGTAGTCTCTTGATGATTTTACTGAGTATGTGTGAGGTTATGTGACTTCACATGAACAATGCACTAGTAGGCTTAGAATGGGATTATGAGTAAAGTATTATGATGTTTAAGTGATGTGAAGTCTAAATATGCTATTAATTGACTAATGCCTCTTATGATGATCTTGGTAAGTCTTGACTTGTATGTGGTCTTGTAATGAGTTCTTCTATGTGGTCCATAAAAGTTTGTTGGGTCAAATGTGAAGTATATGTTTTATTTATATGCAATGGTTCTATGAATGTGTGTATTGATTAATGAGGGTTGTATGTATGACTACCTAGTGGCCTTAAGGAGATTCTTGAGTGTGGATAGTGCAATAGGACATTAACCATACATTGCACCAAGTATCACTAGAGGGTTACTTGGGAAGTTAATGAGTTAAGGAAAGAATGACCTACTGTGAAGGGAGAAATAAGATTACTGTAACATGAAATGAGCTTACTGTAAAGTGATGCAAATGTGCCTTAAATGGAATATATGGATTATGAGATGTTATGACTATTGTATATGCCTAAAAAAGTATGTGAATAGTATTGTGCTTATTGTATCAAGTTTTATGAAGTTTTCACAAAAGGCATGATGCATGGTTTCAAAGTAAAAAATCCCCTTTGAAATGCATGTTTTTGCATGGTTGCCATACTTAGTGCATTCTTGTACTAACACCCTTCTTCTTTACCTTTTTACACAATGTGTAGGTTATGGATGCTTAGTGGATGTCTCTAAAGTGAACGGGCTTGATATGTGTTTCCCATGCTCAAGGAAAAAGGGATCATTAAGTTCAAGGATTTCCTATGTCAACTTTCTATAAAGTGATGTAATAGTTTAGTCATGTTTTATATTGTAAGGGTTGTGCCCCTAATGTACTCTAGTGTTGTTGAGTATAATATGGAAAAAAGACTTAGAGACTAACTATGTACTTATGTTATTTTATATAAATAATGGCAGTGATGTTCTAGCATATCCTATGAAAGTTTAAAATTTTCCGCTAAATTTACGTATGACAATGCAATGAATGATACCTAGGGGATTGAATAAGACCTCCGAGAGGTCAAGTATGCAATGTTACTTCTAGGGGTGCCCCATGGTCGTGACAGATGGGGTCCTCCTCAAGGGCCCCTCGTGGATCTTTGGGGAAGTCGTACCTGGACGTTAAACCACAAAACCTGCTCATCTAGGTCCTAAGGTCATCACCACTGATTTAGACCTCAAACAACACACTTAACTTCCATCAAAACATTAAGGCACACACGAGCACAATGACGACTAGTCTCCACACATTTTGGTCGTTCCTTAATTTTTGACCTCAAACTCAACCGGACTGACCTAGAAACTCATTTAAAAAACAAATTAAGAAGTTAACATGCCTTCAAATATAAGTGAAGCTCTAGTGCATCCTAGTTCATTTTAAGGGTCGTTACAGTCCCCCCAACATAGGAACATTCGTCCTCGAATAACACTAAAACACTTAAAGAGAAACGACCAAAGAAAACAACCCAAATTCATGCATAAAAAATCATAGTAAATTCACAAAGCTAGGAGGAACATGAACTCCACATGATAAAGCTTAAACAATCTTATGCAATTCAAGAAAGTAGAGGTACTTCTTCTGTAACAGTGCGAAAGTCCATGACTTAGTATACTGTCTCACATGTGTAAAAAAGAATTGAAACACTATTTCTAAGACTAAATGTCACGACCGGAATCTAGATCGTAGACGAGACCGGCGTCGTTGACCTCTCAGAGGTCGCAGACAAGCCTACATACGTCATTCTTACTGCATCTAGGTTAATTTTAGCGGAAAATTTGAAACTTTTTGTTTCTTGACATGCATAAAGGTCATTCTACTTACATTCATAATGTTCACAATCAACCATCTAACATTAAGATTATCAACTGAAAGAAATAGTTCAATAGTGCATTGAATGTATATTTGCCAAAATGGCACCAATACAATGTCTAAAATAAAAACGGAAAGAAACACTAGTGGAACATACTTCACTAGCTAACGCCTGCATCTAAGCTAGATAGTAACAGTAGACATCCTCGAAAGCATGAGGGCCTACCATGTCCGAATAAAAGCTCCACGTCCGGATAGCTGCAACGTCAACCTGTAAGCTCTAGCGTCCACCTGCACCTGCACCTAAAAATATAGAGTTGTATGGGATTAGTACACACTTGTACTAAGTATGGGTATATGCAAGCACACACCAAGGACATGCATGAGTAAGAATAGCTCTTTCCTAGCAACATGATTATGGAAAGTCAAGTCAGTGGACTTGCCAAATTGGGATTAGGAAAGTGAGTGAGCTTTCCAAATTTCAATTAGGAAAGTTAGTGAGCTTTCCAAATTTGGATTAGAAAAGTCATGCCATGAGAGTAACATGCATCATCATACTTATCATATTGCACACAACACATAACATCTTAAACATAGCATATATGATATTGCATATAGCACATAACATCTTTCATATCATTCATTCATATGCCATGAGACCTTGGAATCATGGACTTAACATCAAGACTTCCCAAAATGAGGGCTCAAGATATGGGACCTCAACTATGGAGTCTTCTTTAGCAAACACAAAGTCTGCTTTATTCATTCGTACGCACTTCATTTCATTCATTCATCAGCTAGTGTAGACACCAGCTATACCTAGGATGTAGTCTAAGACTCTCATCGGGTTTTTTGTGCAATGATCAAGAATAACCTAGTGTTATTGCTTGAGTCTAGCTCACCTCTTGATTATCCTATCCTAACACCTTCGGTATCGTTCATTTCATTATGTGTATCATTTGAGGCTGGCCTTATTCATTCATTGGGAACTTTAAGTTTAACCGACATAGATCATGTGAGCATCATGAAATCCAGTGTCTCCCCCACACTGAAAAGAGGTGGAATCACCGGCCAAAGTGACCCAAAACATGCTAGCGTACATGGGACTTGAACCCCGCCATATCCCTATATTGCAGTATAGGTTCGAAGACTAGGAGATATAAGGAGACCCATACCCGGCATGCCGGATAGTCTCATCTCATGAGAGTTACGTGAACCTCTGCCCTTCCCGAAATAAGGCATCACCGCTCATAGATAGTCTATCGATGCTCAGTATAAAGTTCCATTACATTAAACTCGTACGTCATGGGAGATGGCTTCTAGTATGAGGACATCATAGCTCAATAGATGATTTCTCATCTCATCATTAATATTAAGTGTGTTAATCTCAATACTTTCATTAGAGTCTTCATAGAGACTGGTCTCTTCACTAACTTTACACTTTCATAAGTGAGTACATTTTGGTAACATTTACTTAGGATAATTTGAGATTGCTCTCATGTTTTACATTAGCCTCATATCATGTTGTCACCACATTCATTAACATTAGCACATTTGCTCTTCATAATTACTCACCCCTTTTTACGTGAATGTTCATTTCATCATATGTCAATGCACTTGGCCATTTGTGTGTTTCACACTCTTACTCAACCCTTCTAGGGTTTCATCATTTCATTACAGAATATTCATTTCATCGTATGCCAATGCACTTGGCCATTTAGTGTGTTTTACACTCGTACTTAATCCTTCTAGGGTTACATCATTTCATTACATACATCTTAGGTTCACTTATTTTTAAACGTATGCTATACTTATGGGTCTATACATACAAGCCATGAAGCTTCATTCATAGTTCTTTTAAGTGATTCATATCTTCTTAAGATTATGTGGTACAAGACTTATGCATCTTGTATGTATGTAAGATCTCGATTTTGATCTATGTAGGCAGCATTATTCTTGAACATTTAATTCATGTATGACTTATGTATCAATACGGAATTTGGGCAAGGGAACCCGGTTTTGAATCCCTTGGACAACACTTACATTTTTCATTTATTTTATTTTGGTCCACACTTGGGGACCCAAGATCGAGCCCCAACACCTTCGTTTCCATTTAATTTCTTTTCTTTGAAATATCACTTTCTTGGCCGAGGGGTTGTGGGATCGAACCCCCACAGCCCATTATATTTTTTATTTCTTATTTCTTGACTTTTTTTCGAGTTGACCATGAGGTTGTGGGATCGAACCCCCACAGCCTCACTTTATTTTTATTTTATTTCTCCTTTACTGCCTAGAGGTCGTGGGTTCGATTCCCACGCCTCACATTTCTTTTCTTCTCATTTTCTTAATTCTCCTTTACTGCCTAGAGGTCGTGGGTTCGATTCCCACACCTCACATTTCTTTTCTTTACATTTTTCCTTAAGCTGTCTGAGAGGTTGTGGGTTCGAATCCCACTCCTCTCATTTCTTATTTTTCATAGCTTATTTTCCAGCCAAGACCATGGTTCGAATCCCCTTCACCACATTCCTTTTTACTTCTTTATTTTCATGGTTTTTAACATGGTGAGGTCACGGTTTCAATCCTCTATGACCTCACTTGTTTTAATTCATTTTTCACAATATTTTGAAACCCCTTAACTTGACAAAAATTCCTCACTTAAATCTGGAATTTTCTCTTAATTTTTCAGCATACTTTCATCAACATTTACACGTAAATTCATAGGGTAATTCGTAGATCATTTAATACGTTCTTAGGTGCATTTTTCATGGATTCGTTTAGCCAAGAGATTATCACTCAAATCAGCCACATTTCAACTCATATGAACATCACGACTTACATAAACATTTGTACATGAAATACAACCACAACATCACATTTAAAGACTTAACCCGAGGCACATACATACGGTTCACATTGCACACACACGTACACATAATTTTGGAAAAACATCAACATAAGTCATATAATTCCGAACATACATATAAACACATAATCATCATGAAAACACGTTTCATCCCTAGTTTTCTACCAGAAAACATAACCAACCTATGATTCAATGGGAGCTAGTGACAGGGACATGCAACGGGAACAATCCTAGTTTTCGGAATAGATTTATCTGAACCTTAGGAGTCTCTTGGGAAAGGGACCAAGAGAGAAGAGAACTCATACCTTTTTGACGTTCAAACCTCAACTTGCTTCCAAAAGAACTCCTCCAAACACACGTCCAACACCAAAAGTTCAACACCAAACTCGACGGAAAACCTTCTCTTTGCCTACGTGATTGATTAGTTATTTGTTTATAATTTTTCGTTGTGAGTTCTTCAAGTGTGAAGAAATTTGGTTTACCTACTGTTTTTTTAAGTTATTTGGCAGAGAGAATGTGAGTGAGAGTGATAGAGATGTGAGAGAGAGAGATGAGCGTGAGAGAGAAGAGTTTTCTTAGGCTTAGGAGTCTAGTTTAGGACTTAGTCAAATAAGGTTTTATTTAATTATTAAAAATCTGATTTCCTTTTATTTTAAATCAGCTAAAAAATAATAAATAAAATTAATTACATTAATACCAACTTAAATTAAAAACAAATTTAATTCATTGCTTCCACCTAGGTTCGAACCCGGGTGGAGCAAGACTTCACTTCAAGAGCCAATTTTTGGCCCTCTATCCCCAAAATGCCCCTCCACCTTATTAATTAAATAATTAATAATATATTTAGGGAAATTATGATACTACCCTTAGCCTGGAAAAAGACCATTTTACCCCTAGACCCTCCAAACCTAAGATTTTTTCCTTTTTAAGTCCGGTAAAGACTCCTTCGAGTAAATATTCGTATTCGAGAGCCCTACATGGTTGGACCCAACCTTTTCTAGCTCAACTAACTCCCCAAGTTAGTTGGCTTGACTGTAGCAAGGGTTCCGAGGTCTGGTTCTACGCTCATCAATCCGTGTGAACCCGGTCTAATCGTAGGCATTCTAGACATATTAAGCATTACTTATCATATCCATTTTAGGTTTGTTACTCTAAACTAATGTAATTAAACTATTTAGGAAGTGTTAGAGTCAAACGTCAATAAACGACCAAGACGTCCAGAGAATTGTGAAATGTGTGCTAGTGTGTCTTGCTATGCTTCAATAGGTTTTAGGAGTCGGAATTCAGTGAAAATTGGTGAAAATGTGTTAACCAAGTATTAGAGTATGTATAGGGTCAAAACTTCTGGGTACGACTCCCCAAGGACCACCCTAAGGTTCCTTGGAAAGGACCCTTCCGATTGACAAAAAATAGTCATTTGGGACATTGTGCATCGACGAGCTAAACAACGAGCCGTCGATTGATGGATGCTCCATCGATGGCTTTGTCGATTGACACTTACAGAAATAACGAAAATGGTACAAAAATCAGTCTCTGATCCCATCGACGACTGACCAGCACGGGTCGTCGATGGAGCGGTGGTCCGGTTATCAGGGTCTCGTCATTTGGGGATCAAGTTGACTGCCTCAATTTTAGTTAAGTGACTTATTTACATAGTTGGTTAGATGGAAAATTAAGGGTTATGAGAGGGTTAATTAAGTTAGTTGAGGGACTATATAACACCAAACCTTCATTAAACTAACCTAACACCTCACAATTCACAAACCCAATTCTGTCCAACTTCTCTCTACTTTCTCTCACTCCCAAAGACCCACCATTGAAGACCAAGGACAAGCTTCACTAGATCTCCAAGGTTCATCTTTCACTACACCAATTCTCAAGGAAACCTTAAGCTATGGGAACCTTTCCCTCTTAGGAATCCTATCCCCAATAGGCTCTTTCAAAATATGATTTCTATGTTCTTCAAATGATGGATTTCTTATGATTTTATATTGATTATTATTGATAGATTATGGTTTATTAATGATAAATTGTACTATTTCTTGGTCCTTGACCTAGCTCTCATGAAATACTAGAGATTATGCCCTCTTCCCTAACCCTAGTTATGACTAGGACTTGTAGATGATTAGGGTTATTGGAATTGATTATGTTCTTGGTTAATTCACTATATTATGATGTTATTACTGTGGAGTATTGGATAACTATGATGGATTGATGGTAAGATCTTGAAGAGGTCTTAACAAGGCTATGTGGTAAGACTTTATGATCTTGAATCCTTTACTTTAATGATAATGAAGTATACTTGATGATGATATATAATTGATGTATTATATGTGATTAGATTAAGATTAAGATGATATGTTGATCATGATGCAAAGATATGAATATGATGGTTGTGAGGTTTTGATAGGGATATGATCATGCAATTTTGAGTGTGAATCACTTGTGTGCCTTATTATGATTTGATTATGATGAATGACCTCAAAACGTTTAAGTGTTGTGGAACGAAGCCCCTCGACGGACCGTCGTACTTGCAACGGTCCGTCAAACCTGTCCGTCGAGGGTAATGAAGAAAGCAGCAGAAGAATTGGTGAAGTATTGGACGACGGAGGCAATGACGGTCTGTCGGCCCACGACGGTCCGTCACGAGGTCCGTCGACTCAAACGCGTTTGGACAGATTTTCATTAATTAGAATCCTTCTTTTATTAGGTTTTGTTTTTTTATTATAAATAGTTTGAAAAACCTCGTTTTGGGGGTTAGACTCTTGGATATTTTTCAGTACTCTTGTTTTAGTGTTGAACTATTGATTTTGGTATTTGATATACTTTTTCTGGAATCGATTGTCGGTGTTTTTGTTGATTAATCAAGTGAATTTCTGGATTTTATTCATTCTCATTGAAGTAAGTGCATGAATTCTTACATTATAAATATGAATTGTGTGACTATGACCATGGGTAACTAAACTCCATAACTAGGGTTGTGGGAACCATGGGTAAATAACAAGGGAAAATCTAACTAAAATAACAATTCTAGAATGGTGTCTTGCATGTATTGATAATTATTTCGTGTAGAAGTCTTTTAAAAGGATGGCCAACGTTAGAACTCGCTTTAATGCTACTTACCGGACCAAGGAGGTAGATAATAGAAAAAGAATTATCAACGTACATTTAGTGTATACTATCTAATAGGCTAGTGTTGGTTGGTACGTAGTAACAACTTCGTCAAATATCGATTACGATGCTTAATATGAGGTAAAGATAAGGTTTAGTAAAGCAACACACGTAGCCGGACCAAGGTGCGGAGTGAAATTCTCTAGATGCCGGACCAAGGATTTAGAGATACCTAACTTATCACTTTGCATGTAAGATATTAGGAAAGAACTATTATAGTTAGAAATACCGAGTTAGGAGCCTGTGGGGAACACTTAAGCCCTAGTTAATCTCATCACTTGATTAAACTTCAATAATTCAATCTGTTAGTTGATTACTTTAATTTAGTTAATTGCTTTTATTAATTAAAACCCCCCTTTAGTTATTTGTTTTCTCAGAAAATAGTTGACTAAATAGTAGTAATAATCGAATAAAGTTAAGTCTGAACCATTTTCCTCGTGGGATCGACCCTAACCTCATTAGTTGGGTTCTCTACTTGGTACGACCACTTTTACTGCTTATTTGAGAAGTAAGTTTGAGCGTATCACTATTCAAGCTTGAGAGTTAGGATTTCCTAGTAGAATGTTGCATGTTTCGGGAGTTTCTTGTGAAAAATGTTGTTTCCATGATCCCCTATGGCTTTGCATAATTTTTCATGAGTTTATGTTATATGGTAAAATGAGCTTTATTTACTTTGTCCTTTGTGTTATTATCTCTCTATAGTAAATTTCCTAAATGTTGCATGAGTTGACTTATGAGCATGTTTAAAAGTGACTTTTGAATGTGATGCATAAATGTGCTCTTATGATGTGGAGAAGGAAGTTCCTCCAAGAAACTGTGAAATGAGAAATGTGGAGTCTTAATGCATGATGAGTCGTAGATTTTCCTCATACTTTATTGTTGTGTTTGAGTCTCTTATATGTGGAGTTATTTATCCTCCTTACTATTTGTATTGTTGTATTGATGTGGTATGGTTGTGAGTTGCTAGTCATGAGTTTACGAACCTTGAAAGTGTTTAAAGTGTTTTATTGTCATTCTTGGACGAATGTTTTCCAAGTGTGGGAGATTGTTGAAACCCTCAAAATGAAATAGGATTAACTAGACTAACATAGGTTTTATGAGTTAATAACTTGTTAAAATAGTGAAGAATAGCTTTATAAATTAGTTTTGAAGAGTTTTGAGTCACACGTCAAGGGACGACCAAGACGTTCAGAAACTAGTCTTGTGTGTGCTAGTGTGTTCTTGTATGTTGTATGTGTTTTTAGGTGTTGTTTGGAGTCTTAAATCAGTGGGGATGAACATTACACCTAGAGGGACATGTTTAGGGTCAAAACGTTTGGGTACGACTCCCCAATGACTACTCTAAGAGTCCTTGAGGAGGATCCAAATGTTGGCAAAGAAAGCTGCCGGGCAGCCTGTTTTTGGAGTCAATGGCGCATCACACCTCTGCCATGTAAAGGTAAAAAAATTGCTTGCAATGTCGGCTCAACACAAATAATTCTTCCTCAAATTAAATTCCAGAACCAAGAATTGGAATCGACGCGCGGCCATGTTTCACATTTGGTCGCGTCGTTTTTAAGTCAAATTAGACTTGGTTAAAAGTTCCAATTAGTGTAGGGGTGTTGTGGGTACTTTATGGATTTATTATAAACGGTTTTTGAGTCACTTTTACCCAATAATCACCAATAAAAAATAAAACCCTCAAGTTGAATCAAAAGTTGTCACGACCCGCACCTATACCCTAGAAGTTAGGGCATTCTTAGGTCGCACCACGGCGTACTTGACCTCTCGGAGGTCTTGTACAAGCCCTTTCGTATCATTTATCCCATATACATATATGAAAAGTAGTGTAGAATAAAAAAAATCACAGCATTCGAATAGTCTTTCAAAATCTCTTTCATATAAAAACCATAGGAAATACTAAGTCTCATGTTGTCAAATCTTAGACTCAAAATATACTTGGGACACGGCCCATATAATCGAAATATAATACTACTAAGTCTATTACAATGCTTTAATAAAAGAACTCTATGATAATGATGCCCTCGAGTCAAATGAGGACATACTTCAACCTTGCTTGAAAGATCCTATAATCCAAGTTTCTCTCCCAAAAGCACCTTCACCAATGAATGACTTTAGAGATAGATAAAAGTATGGAATTAGTACAAACACATGTACTAAGTATGTCATAATGCACAAAATCATGATAATGGACATTTAATGGAAATATACTCTTTTTGATTAAAACATCATAGTATAAGCATAAGAACAACATTTAAAAAGTTAGAAATATATAAGATAACCCATAAGAATTTAATCACTTTTAAGGAATGTTACAGTGAACCATGTCACTATTACAGTGAACTACTTCAACATTACAGTGAACCCTTTCTAGCATGCAACCTTCTCACTAAAAGTTATTCTAAGACTCAGTTAAGTAAGACAAAGAGAGACCGCCCATACACCCTCTCTAAGCACACCTAAATAATCCTTTAGACTACTTATAATGAGATAAATACACTTACAACATATCAAAACACATAACATGATATCCTTCTATCAAAGGTGATACTATGGTTCACTTGAGTGAGTTGTAAAGCAACCGCCCATACAATTCCTTCGTACACACTAAAGAGATTCTTTAGACTACCTAAGATAAGATCATTCTCTCTTCATCAATCAACATTCCTATCTAGAGTCATTCTTAAGACTTCCCTAGGTAAGACATGAAGAGACCATCTTTTATGCCCCCTTCACACTTTAACTAGGAAATCCTTAAAGTTACTCTATACTAGGTACTTATTAATTTACATACTTTCTTACTTAAGTCATTATCTTCATTAGTCCATTTAAGAGACATTCATCACATAACAATATTCAAGTAATGGTCTTGGAAAAGACCTAGGGACTCACTCACTAATATCTTCAAAGCATATTGTGCAATGTCTAGATAGCGTCTCATACCACCACCTAAACTTCATAGAACTTCTCCAACACTAGTAGGTAACCCATATGATGAGAATAGAAAATTACCGACATAGACCATGGTAGCAAGGCATGGAATCCGGAATTGTAACCTACTCCGATGGAGGGTGTTCTACTTGCCAATGGTAGAACTTGGACACATCTCATGTAGGCACATGGTTAAGGAATATGAAGGGTTTCTTTGCACTCTAGCCTCATTCTTAACTAGAGCTACGTCCCTTACAATACTCACTCAGTTCTGGCCTTTGTTCTCATAGATTAATTCACATAAAGGATCATACGAAGAGGTTCTATATCTAGTTCATAACCCAATCACATTCACCTTACCAAAGAGGTCCCCTAGGGTTGCCTTTTAATGGTTAAGAGGATAGCTCAATAATTTTCCTAAGGTTGATTTCATGCCTTTCCAGCCAACCAACCCTAAGTCCACCATTCACACAAGAAGGATATCATTTCGACTTTCGACTTCAAGGATATCATAACCTCTCAACTAGGTTGAGGGCTCCACATAATTTGTCCTTATTATCAATGTTGAAGGTCTCATGTAATTCATACATACATGACTAAGAGACTTTGGCATCCTAAGTCAAGACATCTCATATTTACATTCCATAGATATCAAGTAAGGGACACAAGTCTACCAAACAAGACACACACATACTTCACTTTATCACATATAGCATATCATTCTAGAAGCACATAGGTATAACCAACGTCATCTATAGGTCACCCTATACACTACTATAATATCATCAATATAACCATCATAAGACTCATATAATCAAGTAGGAAGAATCATGCATCAACTCTAACACTGCACACATAGAAGAACACATACTTTCGTCTAAATCACAAGTACATATATATGATCATACTTCAAATAAATCAACTACGCAACCATCATAATATATCAAGTAGTTGCCGACCAGGACATGATCATCATAATACATAAAGTAACGCCGACAAGGACACATCATTCACAATTATAACACATAGCACCACCACCATAAGTAGACAATACCAATCACAACATAATTCAATACCTACATTACATAAAATAAAGAGAATTAAGGCATTGTACCACCAATCCATTCTCACCACTCCAATCCATAGCTAAATCATCCAATTCAATACCAAAAGGCCCTTACTCATGGCCATGATCATCAATTCAATACAAAAATCATAATACACAATGAATCTAGATCAATTCAATATAGATTTATCAATCTAAGACCGTATATACATCAATTCTTTACAATCCTTACATCATTCAATAGCCCATCGAAAACTACACTAGAATCCATAAGTATTGAGATTAGATCATAACATCCATAATATAGCCAATTTGAAGAGATTATGTTTTGCATGGTTTTATGAAGATTTTACGTTAAAACCATTAAACTAACATCAATTCAATCAATAATCAAATATTCAAAACGTTTTATGCAAGAACCCATAGCTAGATTACAAGTTAGAAATCTGTATTTTGAGAAAGTCTTGGAAAGTCACTTTGAAGTTTGGCTCCTTGATGAAGAGAGTTTCAAGGATGAAAAACCATACCTCAATGAAGTTAAACCACGAAATTGATGAAGAATCACCAATCAAATCCTCAATCTATGCTCTTCCTTGAGTTTTGGCTTCAATGGTGTTCTAGAGAGTGTCTTAGAGAATTTGGGTTTTGATTTTAGAATAATGAATACGTATAGATAGTTAGGACTTATAAACCCACTTAAAATACCTAAAATACCCTTAGGAAACCTCCCAAACTCCTATTTGTACGTGGGGTGACTTACCGATTCACCCTTGCATTTAACAGTAAGTTGCTCAGGTTGGAGGCAACATCGACGTCTGGGCATCAACTGGTCGTTTCCCAACCAACAGACCGTCCTGCTGGTCCGTGGTTTGGGTCAGAGGCGTGTCATTGGAAGGAAAAGTCCACCAGACTAAGTTTCAACCTAAGCCGTCCACCTACGGGGCGTCTACTGACCTTTTGGCCGTCGATTGCCATCCGTAGGTTGGGCTGGTTTGACAGCTTTTGGCTCTTGTGAAGGGTCCTTCCTCAAGGACACTTGGTTGGTCCTTAGGGATGTTTTCCCGGACGTTTCCAACCTGAATATGATTGTATACGAGTTTAGGACCTCTCACATCCATTTCATCCAAAACAAGCACATAAAAATTAACGAAACATGCTAAGACATACAAGGTCATTTCAAGGCAAACCTTTCGAACCTCATGGACGTTCTTGGACGTTTGACCTCCAAACTTCATGAAACTTTACACACAGACTATAAACACTATAATTAATAATATAAAGACCTCATAAGCTCATGACACACACATAAGCACCTAATAACACATGAGGCACACAGGTGACTAGTCGTCGAACGTCTTGGTCGTCCCTTGACGTTTGACTTCCAATTCACCTAAATCTTTAGACACTTCCTCATTTGCAAATTATAAACTATTTTAGTACCTTATACCCTCATGAAAAACATGTTAGGCTCCAGTTTCACCTAAGTCATTTTAGAGGTGTCACATTCTCCCACACTTGGACAACATTCGTCCTCGAATGACACTTGTCACTCTCCGAACACTTCCAAGAGTAGAGATTCAGTTTACAGCTCATAATCATACCACATAACACATTATACAATATACAATCTAGGAGAAACATCAATTTTACATAATCAAGCGACTCACAACACAATAAGAAGATAGAAACTCATTCTACAACTCATCATGCCATAAAACTCACATTCTTCATTTCAAATAGCATGAACTCTTTTTACATTCATTATAATGCTCATACACATCAGTTCTATACACATTACAACAATTTTTAACCAAAGAACAAATAAGTCAATTTTCCAAAAATGTTACACTAAGTTGTCAAATGCTACAGTGAACATGCTTCCAAATTCCAAAAATTTAACATTTAGGCAATTGATGATAGAAATATTCTAATATTCAAGATAAAACCATATAAACACATTTTACAACATAATCATAACTTAATAAAATGCACAATGCAAGGAATCAATGAAACTCAATTCCAAAAAAACTCCTAAACACAATGCAACATGCAACATGCTACTATGACCATGTAGATCCTCTACTAACCATACTCCCCCACTTAGAAGGAACACACAAACAAAAGAGAGAATACTAGAACTTACCATCATCATCATCCTCATCCGGATTTGCTCCTCTAGTCCGGAGTGCATAGAAACGATTCTTCTTTGGAGCATCACCTTTCGGAACCCTTGGAGGAACTTGTTTACCCTCTCTTCCTCAAGACTAAATAAGACAATCCCTCACTTTGTATCCATCTTTACCACAGCCAAAAAAACTCCCAGTACCCATCAAACATTGTCCATAGTGCCTCTTCCCACAAGAAGCACATGTAGGCTTGTCACCTTGAGAACCACTACCCTTCTCAAGTTTCACCTTAGCACCCCTTGATTCATCTTGACTTGAGACCCTCTTCTTGGACCTAGGTTGACTTTGATCACCTTGCCCACTTCTCTTCAAGTTTCTAGCAATCCGACTAAGCTCAGACTCCTCAACGGATTGAGCATAACCATAAGTCTAGACAAATTCATGTCATCATGGAGCATGGTCATACGACATTCTTCTTTCACTAGGTCGGCAACCCCGGTCACAAACCCACTCATCTCATCCCTAGGGTTAGACAATAAGGATGGGGCATATCTAGAAAACATAGTGAACTTCAATGAGTACACCTCTACACTCATATTGCTTTGCTTGAGATTGATAAACTCCTCTACTTCACCTCCCTCCTCTCACGGGGAAAGTACTTTCCTAAGAAATCCTCCTTAAATTCTTCCCACTCAGTAGGACCCGACTCAACCGACCTATTATCCATCCATTGAGTGTACCACACTTGAGCAACCTCCCTCAATTGGTACGAAGATAACTCCGCCTTCTCCCTAGAATTCACCCCTATGGCACTTAACACCTTGTACACACCATCTAGGAACTCTTGGGGATCTTCTGCCACCTTAGAGCCAACAAAGATAGGAAGATTCATCCTCACAAAATCTCTCAATTTAGATGTCATAGTGCTCTCCACAACATTCACTCTAGTCTCAATACCCTATTCACATGGGTAGTCAAGGCTCAGGCAAAAATAAGTAAAGCCTCTCTAATCTCCCCATTAGTCATTTCTGGGGGAACCACTGGAACATCATTACCTCCTTCCACAATAGGGACTTGAGCATCTCTAGCACCTTGAGCCCCTTCATCACCTCAAAGAATTTGCTCAACTTGTTCAACTAGAGGAGGATCATTCTCCTCAACTCTCCTAGCCGGTGTCCTCCTCGTATTCATCTCCTATAACACAAGGAAAACCATAAGAAAAGAACACTGATAACTTCTAAATCTCTACGGCACTACATAAGAGTAGAAAAGAAGGGAAATTGTATCGTCCTATAGCCTCTCGCTCATAGATGTGTCGCGACTTACACTGATGATCGAGACTCTACTAGACGTGACTTGATGAGACTTTTGGATTCCTAAGACCACTTTCATAACCTGTACTCTAATACCAAATTTGTCACGACCCGCACCTATACCCTAGAAGTTAGGGAATTTTTATACCGCAACACGGTGTACTTGACCTCTCGGGGGTCTTTTACAAGCCCTTTCGTATCATTCATCGCATATACATATATGAAAAGTAGTGCGGAATTAAAACTTTTCACAACATTCGAATAGTCTTTCAACATCTCTTTCATATAAAACCATAGGAAATACTAAGTCTCATGTCATCAAATCTTAGACTCAAAATATAATAGGGACACGGCCCATACAATTGAAATATAATACTACTAAGTCTATTACAATGCTTTAATAAAAGAACTCTAAGATAGTGATGCCCTCGAGTCAAATGAGAACATACTTCTACCTTGCTTGAAAGATCCTATAATCCAAACTTCGCTCCCAAAAGTACTTTCACCTATGAATCACTTTAGAGATAAATAAAAGTATGGTATTAGTACAAACACAATTACTAAGTATGACATAATGCATAAAATCATGATAACGGAAATTTAATAGAAATGTGCTCTTTTTTATTAAAACATAATAGGATAAGAATAAGAACAACATTTAACACCTTAAAAACACATAAGATAACCCATAAGCATTTTATCACTTTTAAGGAATGTTACAGTGAACCATGTCACTGTTATAGTGAACTACTTCAACAATACAGTGAACCCTTTCTAGCATACAACCTTCTCACTAATAGTTATCCTAAGAATCACTTAAGTAAACAAAGAGAGACCGCCCATACACCCACTCTAAGCACACCTAAATGATCCTTAAGACTACTTATAATGAGATAAATACAGTTATAATATATCAAAACACATAACATGAGATCCTTCTATCAAAGGTGATTCTAAGGTTCACATGAGTAAGTTGTGAAGCAACCGCCCACACAATCCCTTTTCACACACTTAAAAGATCCTTTAGACTACCTAAGATAAGATCATTCTCACTTCATTAGTCAACATTCCTATATAGAGTCATTCTTAAGACTTTCCTAGGTAAGACATCAAGAGACCATCTTTTATGCGGCCTTCACACTTTAACTAGGCAGTTAAAATTACTCTATACTAGGTACTTATTAATTTACGTACTTTCTTTCTTAAGTCATTATCTTCATTTGTCCATTTAAGAGACGTTCATCACATAACGGCATTCAAGTAATGGTCTTGTAGAAGACCTAGGGACTCACTCACTAATATCTTCAAAGCCTATTGTGCAATATCTAGATAGTGTTCTATACCACCACCTAAACTTCATAGAACTTATCCAACACTAGTAGGTATCCCATATGATGAGAATAGGCAATAACCTATATAGACCATGGTAGCAAGGCATGGAATCCGGAGTTGTAACCTACTCCGATGAAGGGTGTTCTACTTGCGAATGGTAGAATTTCGACACATCCCATGTAGGCACATGGTTAAGGAATATGAAAGGTTTCTTTGCACTCTAGCCTCATTATTCACTAGAGCTACTTCCATTACCATACTCACTTGGTGCTAGTCTTTGTTCTCATAGAGTAAATCGCATAAAGGATCATACGAAGAGGTTCCAATTCTGCTTTATAACCCAATCACATTCACCTTAACAAAAAGGTTCCCTAGGGTTACTTTTCAATGGTTAAGAGGATAGATAAATGATTTTCCTAAGAATGATTTTATATCGTTCCAGCCAACCAACCCTAAGTCCACCATTCACACAAGAAGGATACCATTACGACATTCGACTTCAAGGATATCATAACCTCTCAACTAGGTTGAGGGCTCCACATAATTTGTACTTCTTAGCAATGTTGAAGGTCTAATGTCATTCATGCATACATTACTAAGAGACTTTAGCATCCTTAGTCAAGAAATCTTATATTTACATTCCATAGGTATCAAGTAAGGAACACAAGTCTACCAAACAAGACACACAAATACTTTATTTTATCACATATAGCATATCATTCTAGAAGCACATAGGCATAACTAACATCAGCTATAGGTTACCCTATACACTACAATAATATCATCAATATAACCATCATAAGACTCATATAATCAAGTAGGAAGAATCATGCATCAACTCTAAGACTACACACATAAGGACATAGTCATAGTCTAACATGATCACCTAACAACATCAATAGAAGAACACATACTTTTATCTTACTCACAAGTAGATATGTATGATCATACTTCACATAAATCAACTACACAACCATTATAATATATCAAGTAGTTTTCGACAATGCCATGATCATCATAATACATAAAGTAAAGTCGACAAGGCCACATCATTCACAATTATAACACATAGCACCACCACCATAAGTAGACCATACCAATCACAACATAATTCAAGACCTACATTACATAAAATAAAGAGAATTAGGTCAGCGTACCACCAATCCATTCTCACCACTTCAATCCATAGTTAAATCATCCAATTCAATACCAAAAGGCCCTTACCCATGACCATGATCATCATTTCAATACAAAAATCATAATACTCAATGAATATAGATCAATTCAATATATATTTATAAATGTAAGAAAGCATATACATCAATTAAATACAATTCTTACATCATTCAATAGCCCATTGAAAACTACACTAGAATTCATAAGCATTGAGACAAGATCATAACATCCATAATATAGCCAATTTTAAGAGATTATGTTTTTCATGGGTTCATGAAGATATTAGGTTAAAACCATAAAACTAACATCAATTCAATCAATAATCAAATATTCAAAACGTTTTATGCAAGAACCCATAGCTAGATCACAAGTTAGAAATCTATCTTTTGAGAAAGTCTTGGAAAACCACTTTGAAGTTTGTCTCCTTGATGAACAGAGTTTCAAGGATGAAAAATAATACCTCAATGAAGCTAAACCACTAAATTGATGAAGATTCACCAATCAAATCCCCAATCCAAGCTCTTCCTTGAGTTTTGGCTTCAATGGAGTTTTAGAGAGTTTCTTAGAGAATTTAGGTTTTGATTTTAGAATAATGAATTCATCTAGGTAGTTAGGACTTATAAACCCACTTAAATTACCTAGAATACCCTTAGGAAACCACCCAAACTCTTATTTGGATGTGGGGTGAATTTACCAATTCACCCTTGCATTTAACAGCAAGTTGCGCAGGTTGTAGGCACCATCGACGCCTGGCCATTGACGGGCCGTCTCCCAACCAATGGACCATCCTTCTGGTCCGTGGTCTGGATCATAGGATTGTCAATGGAAGGCCAGGTCCACCATTCTAAGTGTCAACCTACGCCCTCTACCTACGGGGCGTCGACTGACCTACTGGTTGTCTATTGACATATGTACGTTAGGATGGTTTGATAGCTTTTGGCACTTGTGAAGGGTCCTTCATCAAGGAACCTTGGTTGGTCCTTGGGGATGTTTTCCTGGACGTATTCCTTGAAGTTGGGTATCCGGATAATTCCCGGTTTAGAAGTTGGAAAGCTCGTACTTTCCGTTATATTAGCTTAGACTGTGTGTGTCGTAGAGCCTGACCCGGAGGGTGTTCCGTCGCCAAACCTAGAGTAATACGATCAAATAAAATTAGTGAAAAAAGTAACAACAATTACTACACAAAGAATTTATTATTCCAGTAGTAATATTTAAGTAGACATTTAAGCCCAAGGATAGTGTTCTTCCGTCTCCATATAATTTTTGTTGGTGTAGCAGGGCTTTAGTAAGTCCTGAATTTCATAATTCCCACATTTTTTATCAAGTGCAGTAATGTGTAGAGATTATGTGAGAGACTCTACCTTTTTATGTTTCATCAAGTTTGGATTTATAATTTTTCGGTTCCTGATTAGGTGGTGATTTTTTAGTAATTGTGTCAGCTTGTTTATCAAGGAATAAATTTCTTAAGGTAGTTAAGTATTTTTTCCTAAAATCGGGATTTTTAATATGATTTATCATATCAAAGAATGTTTCCTTATTACTACTAGTAATGACATTTATGGAATGGTTTTGGTTTTTACAGGTGCAACTTGCACTACCACATTCGCAAGTGTACGATGACTTACTATCTTCAGAACTATAGGTCATCTCTACCTGATCGTCGTTGCTAAGATTTTTATCGGAGGAGGAATTATTTTCTTCTAAAATAGAATATAATTTATCCTTAACTTCTTCTTCCAGAATTAACATATTAAATTTCTCTTACTTTTTATTAGTGGCTGACAGTTTTTGGCTTGATGTCCTGTTTTTCTACAGCCCCAACACCTTTCAGTGTTGTTTAGTTTAAATCTATTTTTACCAGGGTCATGGTTAGATTTTTTGAACCTTCTTTTGTAATGATAGGGTTCTTCTGATTTATGTTTATTTTTATTGTTCCCTTTTACAAAAGTCTCTTTTAATGGGGCGGATAGTTTAATATAACAAAAGTCTTGACAAAAGTTTCCTCGTTCATTTTGAGATATTTTACTATCTCTTTTTAGTTGATTCTTAAGTTTTATATCTATACATGATTTTAGTCCATTAATATTTATAAAACTTAGAGATCACCATAGGTTAATTGATTGTAAGGAATTTTTCCTTCGAATCGATCATTTAATTTTATTCTAACCTTTTCAGCAAATAACTTGGGTAGACAACTAATAAATTTTTCTTTCCAATATTTGTGATAAAAGTCTTTTCTAATCATAACTTTGTCGAGAAAAATATCTTTATACCATCTAAAATCGTCCAACTTTGGCCAAGATAGATTAGATAATATCTCTAGACTTCTATCTTGAAAAAGTTGAGGTAGTTCGTTTTGTGATATTTTACTATCCTTTTTAGTTTATTGTGAAGTTTAAGAATATTTAATAATGACTACCATACAGGATAATTAATTACTGAGTAAAGATACTACCATAAAGGGTAATAAAATAATAAGTAAAGATACTACTTTAGTAACACTCATTTAAAAACTTAAGAATAATATTGTCATGATTCATTTAGATGAACCTTTTGAACAAGATTTTAATTATTTAAATGAACTTTGGAATAGTTTAGAAAATTCTATTAAAAAACAATTTGTATACAAATATATTCTTTATTAGAAAGAATAACATTTAGAAATAAATGGTTTAGTGATATAAAAAGGTTAAGATGTAATGTAGAATTTTTTAAATGGTTTGAATACACAGAAAAATTAGACGACCAAAATGAGTCGTTAGAAATACTTATTGATAAATGGAATACTACTAATAATAAGATAGTTGAATCTAAAAATCCTCCTTTAGAAGAAATTAGTCTACCCACAAATGGTAGAAATGTTACTACCCCACCTCTTCAAATAAATATAGTCAAAACTAAAAAGAGTAAAACAAGTCCTTCCTACAAAGATAAAACTAAAAATCTAGAAACTCATCCAATATTTAAACTACTTGAATTTTCTAAAATAAAATTCCCTAGGTTTCAAGAAAAGTTTGAAATCACGGATGATCTAATAACAATTAGTAAAAAACTAAAATCTGAATTAAAAATTATTAATCCCTCATCCAAAAACAATAATAATGATATTATTGAAATAAAATATTTATCAGACAAACAATTAACCTATGATGATCTCATAAGTTTTATAAAAATCACTATATTACAAACAAGTATTAAACTTAAAAATCAACTAAAAAGGGCTAAACATCGTCGTTAAAATTATAACGAGCCCCAATATTACAAGAGAAAATCTAGATTAATTAATAAAGATACTAATGCATGTTGGAACTATAAAAAAAAACAGAAACCATGCTAAGGATAATCAGGCCCCTAATAAAAAGAAGGATAGGATAAATAATTTAGAACTAGAAGATAATATGATAAATAAGTTATTTCCAATTCTTAATGAAAACCACACTAGTTCCAAAAGAAATTTTAGTAGAAATGACCAAAAGGATAGTTCTGAAAATAATAATTCGGCAGACGATGGATGTAAGGCTGCAGTTTGCACCTACCAAAACTACTCCATCAATGTCATTAGCTGTAATAATAAAGAAGTTTTCTTTGATATAATTGAACATATCGAAGATCCAGACTATAAGAAAAAATATTTAAGAGCTTTAAAGGATATAATTCTTAATTAACAAATTAATAATCATATTGTTAAACCTTTTAATATGAGAAATAGAGAACAAAATTCGGAAACAATACTTCAAGATCTCAAACAGAATTAATACATGTAAAGAAATAAATTTAAAAAATCAAACAAAAACTTAACACTTCTGAAGAAACATCCACTCAAAGTTTATTAGAACCTTAGGAATAACACAAATAATAAAATCAGGATGCAATACAATAGTTAAAGCCCATAACTATCATATACCCATTACTTTAGTTATAAGTAAAAATTACTATATCCATTAAATTGCTTTATTAGATACTGGTGCAAATCAAAATTGCATCATTGAAGGGATTATCCCTGCTAATTATCTTGAAAAAAGTACTACTCAATTATTCTCCGCAATAGGAGATAGACTTAAAATAAATTATAAACTCCATAAGGGACATATATGTAACGATGAAATTTGTTTCATAAATAATTTTTTAATAACTAAAGACATAAATGAATAGATGATTTTAGGCACTCCCTTTATAACCCAACTAAAACCATATACGGCTATCCTAGATGGAATTCACACCACTATTTTAGAAAAAAAGATTATTTTCCCATATTTAAATAGTATCAAAAAAGAAAAGTGACCATATAAAAAATAAAAAAATATCTCAAATAAATCTACTCTCACAACAAATTAATTATCTATGAGAAGAAATCAAGATAAAACGAATTCAATCCTCTTTAAAAAATCCGGAAGTAGAAGCTAAAATTAAAATCTTATAAGATTATATAGAACGAGAAGTTTGTTCAGATTTTCCTAATGCATTTTGGGAAAGGAAAAAACATGTTGTTGAATTACCTTATATAGAAGGATTGGACAAAAAGATTATCCCTAATAAGGCGAGACCCATTTAAATGAACACTTTATTAATGGAATACTGTAAAACAAAAATGACTTGCTTGCTAAAAATATTATTAGACTATCGAAGTCACCTTGGAGTTGCTCGGCCTTTTATGTTAATAATAGTGCCGAAAAAGAAAGAGGTGGTCCCAAGCTAGTTATCAATTATAAGCCCCTTAATAAGGTATTAAAATGGATAAGGTACTCCATACCTAACAAACGTGATCTTCTTAAAAGAACTTACAAATCTAATATTTATAGTAAGTTTGACATGAAATCAGGATTTTGCAAAAACAAATAGCCGAAAAAGATAAATATAAAACAACCTTGAATGTCCCTTTTGGACAATACGAATGAAATGTGACATCTTTCGGACTAAAAAATGCTCCGTCGAAATTTCAAAATATCATGAATAATATATTTAATCAGTATAGTCATATTTCTGTAGTCTACATAGATGACGTATTAATATTTTCATAAGATAGTTATCAACGCTTTAAACAACTCCACACCTTTTTAAAGGTTGTTAAAAAAAAATGGTCTAGTAGTAAGTGCTAAAAAGATTAAATTATTTTCGACTTCCATTAGATTCCTTGGTGATGATTTATATCAAGGAACCTATAAACTCATTTGTAGAACCATAGAGTTCTCACAGCTCCAGAGATTTTTAGAGAGTCTCAATTATGTTGCTGATATTATTCCTAATAGTAGACAGGTTTGTAAGTCTCTTTATCAGCGCCTTAAAAAGAATTCAGAGCCATGGGGATTAGAGCACACCAGTGCAGTCCAAAAAATAAAAATAATAGTTCAAAAACTCCGATGTCTAGGTATACCACACCCAGAGGCCCTTATGATAGTAGAAACAGACGCCTCAGATATAAGATATGGAGTCATACTTAAACATAAAATTTTCATAGGATACCCTAAATAATTAGTAAGATTCACTTCTGGAGTTTGGAATGACACTCAAAAAAATTATAGTAGTATTAAAAAAGAAATTTTGGCTATAGTACTATGTATTACAAAATTTCAAGATGATTTAATAAATAATTTTTTTTAATTAAGAGTCGACTGCAGCAGCCAAAGATATTTTGAAAAAGGATGTAAAAAATCTGGTGTCTAAATAAATATTTGTCAGATGGCAGACTTTATTATCTAGCTTTGATTTTGAAATAGAATTTATAAAAGGAGAAAATAATTTTCTCCCCGACTTTTTGACAAGAGAATTTTTACAGGGAAATAATTAGACCAGGAGTACCGGGAATTTTCCGGATAGTATTCAATTTTCAAGTTTCACAATCAAAAGAATATTAAGTCCTTTTGAGTGGTTTTTGGATCATCTATACATCTCATACCACTATCCATATCATATCCTCCCCAGACGTATTGTTGGTATGATTACAAGGCGGCTTGGTATAATTTTATGTATCTCCGCCTGAATATCCATACTTGGTTCGTAAAATATTAAGAATATATAAAAGTGAAATGATCCCTCGGTGGTTTTAGGAATGGTGGAGCCAGTTCGGAAGAAATAAACATGTACTATCACCACAACTTTTAAATCAATTTGAAAAGTTCAAGGTAGAGCCAAATATCTCTACAATCCCGAAAAATATTGAATGGTGTAAGTTCTTAATTTCCAAAAGGATGTCTTATATTATTAGTTGGTCCTTTGATATTCATGAAATTGAAAGGATCAAGTATCTAAGCAAGACTACCAAAGTTAAAGGATGGACGCCGAAAGATCACGATGACATGTTAGTTATCGAATCTTCATCACGAAGGAAATCCGATGTTTCAAATGAAGAATTAAAAAGAAGGCTCAAAGAAGCATTATCAAATCTCAGAAAAAATACCAATCATGAAAAGATAATTGAATTATTAGACACTGCATCCTCACATACCAGTGAAAAAAGTAATGAGGATATGTATAATCTTCAATAAAAAAGAAGAAGGTGCAGAGCATGTATTAATATTCATCATGTCAATAAATAAGCAAACAGGTGAACCCCGCAGGAATAAAGTCCAAAGCGACAAAGTGAAAAAGTGGACCCTGCAGGAATAAAGCCACAAAGTAACAAAAGCTATGTTTTGAAGAAAAACTTTTCTGCAAAAGAAGATAAATATGCAGTGAAGGCTACATGTAAGTAGTTTCACCTACGTGTCATCTATTTCAAGCCACGTACAATTATCATCAGTTATTTGTAATAGGTAGTAGTTACGTTGTATTAGTGTATGCACACATGTAAAATAGATAGCATAATAAGTTAGATTAGTCAGCACTTTTGAGGCCTATTTAAGACTTTCAACTTGTACCAGTAGAGACATTCAAAATCTTACATGAGTCCTTTACTGCCTTCTAGTTCTTATTTCTTTAAAGTTTTTATTTAATTGTTTTTCTTGTTCTTGCTCCCTTCCGTTACTCTGTCCAAATTTCCTTAGGATTCTGTCCCGGAACTCGGTCCATCCTCTCCGTTGGTATCAGAGCCAAGTTGGTCGGGAAGGGTATGAGTAGGAGCGGCTAATTCCCTATGCTTTCCTTGGGCTGAGGTGTCGAAACTTAGGTTGCGGTTGGGGTGGTAAGTTTGGAGTTTGGTAGTTGTTTTTCTTCTTTCACTTGTGTTCTTACTTTTATTCCTTGAAGTGGGGTAGCCGGATAATTCCCGGTTTAGACGTTGGTAATCCCGTACTTTCCGTTGGATTAACTTAGATTGTGTGTGTCGTAGAGCCGGACCCGGAAGGTGTTCCCGTCGTCAAGCCTAGAGGAATAAGATCAAAGAAAATTAGTGAAAAAGGTAACAACAATTACTAGACATAGAATTTATTATTCCGGTAGTAATCTTTAAAGTAGACATGTAAGCCGAAGGATAGTGTTCTTCTCCCCGCTAGATTCTCCCTTGAATTAAAATGAACTCACCTACACATCAAAATATTTTAAATAGTATTAATTTCTCTGTCACCTCTAATAAAATTGCAAGATTGAAAATGATCTACAAAATTGGAATATTCCTTAAGAACACTTTAAAAATGTTTATAAAACAAGACACTTTAATTTTATTAGAAATTATAATATTAAGACTTCCGAGTCTACCATTTCTATTAATAAAAATATTAAAACTATTAGATTATTAGCAACCAATGATATTAATAGATGTAAGAGGAATTATAAATTTCTTCACATAGGAATTGTCCAGGTAACAGTCAAACCATTATATAAATTGGGTTTAGATGTACCCATATGTCTTCTTTTAAGAAACAATAGATTAGTAAATTTTGAAGTTTCATTATTAGCAGTACTACAAAGTAATCTTGCCTATCGCCAGGTATACTTTAATTGTTATCCTAATTATTCAATAGATATTAATGATCAAAATGTAGTTGATACATTAACTTTAAATGTTAAAACTAAAAATATGAATGGTAAAGCTAATACTAGAGAAATAGCCATAATATACAGGGTATATTATATAATAATGAAAACTATCTTAGACCCTAAGACTAAAATAATAAGTAATAAAGGAGTTACCATGCTCATGGAAGCAAATCATAACCATAATAACACCTTTGTCCCAAAGATGATAAAATGGGATGATGTATTAACAAAAGATGATTGGCATTTTGACTGCATAACGGAGCCAGAAATTAATGAAGAGAATCCACATATTGACCAAGTAATTCAATTTCCAAATTGAACCATAGATTTAAAATTTGTAAGATCCCAATCTTATAATCAAATCTATACAAGTAAAAGAATGTCATTTTCTGGACTTCTTTCTCCATAACTAAGGAGGAAGATGACATATCCTTTAAATAGATAGATAAAAAATTAAAAGGGGTACATTTCTTAGAAACTATTCCAAAAGTAGAACATGAACTAAAAACATTTAATCCCACTACAAGTAAACAAATTAAGGATGCTTTATGCATGATTAGATTAGACAAACCTTTTGAACCAGATATTAAATATTTGGATAAATATTGGACTAGTCAAGAAAATCCATTAAAAAATAATGGTATGTACAAAGATACTCTTTATCAGAAAGAATAGCTTTTAGAAATAAATGGTTTAGTGATATGAAAAGATTAAAATGTAATATATAATTTTTTAAATGGTTTGAATATACAAGAAAATTAGACAACCAAAAGGAGTTATTAAACATGCTTTTCAACAAATCGTATACTACCAAAAATAATAAAGTAGTTAAGTCTACAATTCCCCCATTAGAAGAAATTACTTTACCAATAGAGAATAAAATTATTACTACCTCACCCTTTAAAATTTACATAATAGACACAAAAGGTGATCCTACAAATAAGGACATAAATAAAATACTACAACAAAATAATTATACAAATCAACTACTTTACGTAGTATCTAATCAAATCCTAAAGGATAATAATAATTTGGATATACGGATAAATCAATCTCTTCCTATAAGAGTAAAGATAAAGATTTAGAAATTCACCTAATATTTATATTACTTGAACTTTCCAAAAATAAATTTCCTAACTTTCAAGAGAAACTTGAAATTACGGATGAACTTATAGGAATAATTAATGAAAAACTAAAATCTAAGGTCATAAATATCTTATCCAAAGATAATGATAATGAAATTAATAAATTAGGTTCTACTTATTCAATCAAAAAGAATTATTATAAGAGACCTTCTTTCCGGATATGCAGTATGAAGAAAACAAATTTCTATCACATACTTCACATTCTGGAAGTGAGATTGCGGATTGAAATATTGATAGACTCGCAGAACATCAAATATATAATAAATTACATTAAATGGGTATGGTCATTACTGCATATAAAGAAAACAATTTATTCGATAAACAAGCTTCTACTTTAATTACCACCGGATTTACTGGCACATTAAAAAATTGGTGGGACAACTACCTCACCGAATATAATAGGGAAAAGGTAGTAAATGCAACTAGTATTATCCCTATAGTTAAAACTGAACCTGGGGCAAACTATAGAAAATCAAATATTAAAAGATGCTACTGCCAGCTTAATTTATAGTATAGCTAAACACTTTATAGGTGAACCGCAATTCTTTCAAGATAGAAGTTTAGAAATATTATTTAATCCATCTTGTCCAAAGTTAGATGATTTCAGGTGGTATAAAGATGTTTTCGAAAACAAAGTTATGATTCGCAAAGACTGCAATCACGACTATTGGAAAGAAAAATTTATTAGTGGTTTATCAACTCTATTTGCTAAAAATGTTAGAATAAAATTAAACGATAGGTTTGAAGGAAAAATTCATTATAATCAATTAACCTATGGTGATCTCATAAGTTTTACAAATATTACTGGATTATAATTATGTACAGATATGAAACTTATAAATTAACCAAAAAGGATAGTAAAATATCACAAAAGGAACTAGAAAATTTTTGTGAAGACTTCGGTTATATTAAACTATCTGCCCCATCAAAATAGACTTCTAAAAGAACTAAAAGAAGCCATAAGAATAACAATAAATCATAAAAACTCTGTCATTACAAAAAAAGGCTCAACCATGACCCTGGTAAAAATAGATTTAAACCAAACAACACTGAAAGGTGTTGGGGGTGTGGAAAAATGGGACATCGAGCGAAAACCTATCCAGCCACTAATAAAAACAAAAGACAAAACTAATATGTTAGAATTAGAAGAAAAAGTTAAAGAGAAGTTGTATTCTATCCTAGAAAATAATAAAAATAACTTCTCCTCCGATGAAAATCTTAGCGATGAAGATCAACTTATAGTCTATGATTTTGATGATAGTAAGTCATCAGACTCTTGTGAATGCGGCTGCAATTTGCACCTGCAAGAATCATTCTATAAATGTCAACACTAGTAGTAAAGAAACATTTTTTGATATGATAAATCATATTAAGGATCCTTATTTCAAGAAAAAATACTTAATCGCCTTAAGAGATTTAGCTCTTGATAAACAATCAATTAAACCTGAAACAACTTTACAAAGTATTCCGGCCAAATTAGTACAAATGATGAAATAAATGAAATTAAGCAGAGACTCAACACTTGAGAAATTGAGTCAGTTAGTAATAAAACATTTAAAAATCTACCACCCAAACAACAACCAGAGGAATGTAAATCAGAAGCAGGAGAAACATCAAAAGAAGAAGAGTCTCTCGTAGAACCTCTTTCGAAATTAGGAATTAATACAATTAAGGTCATTCGACTACAAAGCTACTCATACCCATCACATTAGTTATAGATAAAAATTATATCATTCATAAAATTTCATTTGATACCGGCCCAGATCAAAATTGCATTATTGAAGGATTAATTCCTCATAAATTTAGATAAAGGCACTTCCCGATTATTCTCTGCAACAAGAGAAAAGCTTAGACTAAATTATAAACTCAGAAACGCTTACATATGCAATAATAAAATTGGTTTCATAAATAATTTAATGATAACCAAAGACATAAATGAAGAAATTATATTAGGTATTCCTTTCATCACTCAAATAAAGTCTTATACCTCCCAATTAGATGGCATCCATACCAGAGTGCTAGGAAAGAATCTCATCTTCCGTTACCTAAATACTATGTCAAAAGATCAAAGTAATTTCATGAAAGATAAAAGTATCTTTAAAATAAATTAACTTTTTCATCAAGAAATTTTTACAATAAAGGTTACTAAACCTTCTTCTCCTCGTAGATTTTTTGCACTAGGAGTTACCCTCTTTCAATAAATAAATAATGACTGCAACGCAACCATGGATTTTCCATAAAAAAGTATTTTTATCAATTTTAATAAAAAGAAAAATCTCCCAAAATTTTAAAGGAATTTCCCATGGAATAATGAGATCAGGAATAAGCAAAAATGAAATGATCATTTTTTACTTCTTTAAGTCACAAGATAAGATTGTTAAACCATACAAACAAGTCCGAGATTGCTCCGAAAGCAATAGAGGTCAACAAGTGTTACCGGTACTGTCAAATACTACATCAAACATGAAAATTATGAAAGCCTTGCTACACCAACAAAAAATATGTGGAGACGGAAGATCCCCGCAAGACCTGGAGGTATTATAAGTTTCTTTTAACAGATACATTTAAACTGAGCAAATATTTTAGAAAATCAACAGGTATTATCAACTCAACATCAAAGGCAGTTTACAAAAATTTTCAGAGGATCACATATTTAATCAAGACAGTTAAGATTCGGGAATCAGTTGTCCCTCAATAATAATATAATTTCAAGATCATCATCCGAAGGAATTATGACAATTCCAAAAATAGATTAAAAAGAATGTTCAAGGAAGCTTTATTTATACCTCAACACTGATACTAAATCAAAATACGAATTATCAGATATCGCTACTACAGAAATAACACAAAATTACTTTCTTAATAAAAAGAAAGTGCCAGCACAGTTTGATGATAAGCAAGAAAAATATCAGGAAAAGAAATATCCAAGAGTGGACCCTATATACAAAGATACGTTATTCATGTTTCAAGACCATTATAAAAATCAGCATCGAACAAAGCAAGCTTATTCACTATGTCAACAATTCTACCAACATGTGGACCCCCAGGAATAAAGCCACAAAGTAACAAGAGGACAAAATAACAAGATATGCTTTGAAGATAAAATTTCATCAAAAGAAGATAAACATGCAGTGAAGGCTACGTAAGTAATTTAAGCTAACGTGGCATCTATTCCAAGCCACATACAATTATCATCAGTTATTTGTAATAGGTAGTAGTTATGTGTTAAAAAAATGATGTGTATTAGTGCATGCACACATGTAAAATAAATAGCATAATAAGTTAGATTAGTCAGCACTTTTGAGGCCTATTTAAGGCTTTCAACTTGTATCAGTAGAAGACATTCAAAATCTTACCTACTTTGAAAAACCTCTCTACTATTCTCTCCATTTTCCCTTCTCACATCCATGTTCTCTCTCCTTTCCCTAAATCAATAAAAAGTTTTGTAAGTACATATTTTCTCTACTTATTTCAATATTAAGTTTAATGTTTTAAGAATTTAAAGGTTTTCCTTTACTGCCTTCTGTTCTTATTTTCTTTAATTTTTTCTATAAGTGTTTTGCTTGTTCATTCTCACTTTCGTTACTCTGTCTAAATTTTCTTAGGATTTCGTCCTGGAACTCGGTCCGTCTCCTCCATTGGTATCAAAGCCAAGTTGACTTGAAAGGGTACGAGTAGGAGCGGGTAAGTCCCTACGTTGTCCTTGGGCGGACGTCGTCAAAACTTAGGTTGTGATCGGGGTGGTAAGTTCAGAGTTTGGTAGTTGTTGTTCTTCTTTCACTTGTGTTCTTAGTTTTATTCCTTGAAGTGGGGTAACCGCATAATTTCTGGTTTAGACGTTGGCAAGACCGTACTTTCAGTTGTGTTAGCTTAGGCTGTGTGTGTCGTAGAGCCGGACCCGGAGGGTGTTCCCATCGCCAAGCCTAGAGGAATAAGATCAACGAAAATTAGTGAGAAAAGTAACAACAATTACTACACAAAGAATTTATTATTATGGTAGTAATCTTTAAAGTAAAAATTTAAGCCCAAGGATAGTGTTCTTCTCCCCGCTAGATTCTCCATCAACTTAAAATGAGACCACCTACTAGATACTGTAATTTTATTAAAAATTATGATATTAAAAATTTTGAGTTTACTATTACTATTGATAAAAATATTGAGACTATTAAATTGCTAGCACCTAACAAACTCAATAGTTATAAGAAAAAATATAAATTTCTTCATATAGGACTTGTCCAAGTAATAGTAAACCCATTATATAGATTGGATTCAGATATACTCATATGTTTTTTGCTAAGAGACAATAGGTCATTAAATTTTGGTGATTCTTTATTAGCAGTAGTAGAATGTAACCTTGCCAATCGCCCGGTATACTTTAAGTGTTATCCTAATTATTCAATAAATATTAAGGATCCAAACATAATTGATACATTAACATTAAAAGTTAAAACTAAAAATATGAATAGTAAGGATACTATTGGGAAAGTAGCCGTAATATATAGAATATATTATAAATTAATAAAAACTACCTTAGTGCCTAATGCTAAAATATTAAATAATAAAAGAGTTACCATACTCATGGAAGCATATTATAACTCATTTATCCCAATAATAATAAAATGGAATGACTAATTAATACAAAATTATTGGCATTTTGACTTCGTAACAGAGTCGGAATTTGAAAAAAAAAAGATCAAAATTTCACCGAGTAAGTCAACCTCAAGATAAAAAAATAAATAAAAAATTAAAAGGGGCAGATTTCTTAGAAACTATTCCCAGAATAGAACATAGGAATTCTAAGCCCATAAAATGCCCAAGTCCCACTACTAAAATTCAAGAAATAAAAAATTATACTGACATGATTCATTTAGACAAACCTTTTGAATCGGACATTAATTATTTAAATAAGCTTTGTACTAGTCCAGACAATTCTATTAAAAATAATGGTATATCCAAAGATATTCTTTATCAGAGAGATTAACCTTCAGAAATAAATGATTTAGTGATATGAAAATATTAAAATGTAACAGAGTTTTTTAAGTGGTTTGAATACATAGGAAAATTAGAAGACCAAAAAGAGTGGTTAAATATGCTGGTTAATAAATGGTATACTACTAATAACAAGGTAGTTGAATCTAAAATTCCTTCTTTAGAAGAAATTAGTCTACCCATTGACAGTAGAATTATTACTGCCTCACCTTTTAAAATGGATATAGTTGATACTAAAGGAGATCCAAAAAATAAAGACATAAATAGAATTCTACAACAAAATAATTATACAAATCAACTACTTTATGTAGTCTCTAACCAAATGTTTGAAGCCGATTCTAAATCAGTTTTTAAGGATAAACCAAATCCTTCGTACAATGATAAAAATCGAAAACTAAAAACTCATCCAATATGTAAACTACGAGAATTTTCTAATGAGAAATTCCCTGGGTTTCAAGAAAAGTTTGAAATCATAAATGATCTTAGAGAAATAATTAATAATAAACTAAAAATAACAAATATTAATACCTTTTACGAAAATGATAAAGATATTAATAAATTAAGTTCTAAATATTCTACTAAAATGAATTATTATAAGAAACCTTCTTTTTCGGATATGCAATACAAAGAAAATGAGTTTCTATCACATACTTCGCATTCGGAAAGAGAAATAGCTGAATGGAATATTAATGGACTAGCGGAACATCAAATTTATGATAAATTACATGAAATGGAAATGGCCATTACAGCTTATAAAATAAAATATTTATCAGATAAATAATCACTACTTTAATTACAGTTGGATTTACTGGCACATTAAAATATTGATGGGATAATTATCTCACAGAAGATAATAGGCAAAGTATATTAAACACTACAATTATTAACTCAATTATTAATGATGAATCTTCAGGACAAACCATAGAGAATATGGTCCTAGAAGATGCCACTACCACCTTACTTTATAACATAGCTAAACATCTTATTGGAGAACCTCAACGTTTTTAAGATAGAAGTCTAGGGATATTATATAATCTATCTTTCCCAAAGTTGGACGATTTTAGATGGTATAAAGATATTTTTCGCAACAAAATTATGATTATAAAAGATTGTAATCACAATTATTGAAAAGAAAAATTTATTAGTAAATCCAAAGGAAATTTGGACAGAGTAACGGAAGGAAGCAAAACACTTAAAGAAAAAATTTGAACAAGAAAACAATAGTAAATCAAAACTTTAAATTTAAAACATAAATTTAATAATCAAAATAGCAGTAGAGAAGATGTACTTACAAAACTTTTTATTGATGTAGGGAAAGGAGAGAGAACATGGATGGGAGAAGGGAAAATGGAGAGAATAGTAGAGAGGTTTTTCAAAGTCGATAAGATTTTGAATGTCTTCTACTAGTACAAGTTGAAAGCCTTCAATAGTTTTCAAAAGTGCTGACTAATCTAACGTATTATGCTATCTATTTTACATGTGTGCATACAATAATACACATAATTTTTTTAACACGTAACTACTACCTATTACAAATAACTGATGATAATTGTACGTGGCTTGGATTAGATGCCACGTTAGCTGAAACTACTTACGTAGCCTTCACTTCATATTTATCTTCTTTTGCTGAAATTTTATCTTCAAAGCATATCATGTTATTTAGTCCTCTTGTTACTTTGTGTCTTTATTCCTGCGGGGTTCACATGTTGGTGTAATTGTTGACATAGTGAATAAGCTTGCTTTGTTCAATGTTGATTTTTATAATGGTCTTGAAACTTGTATAACATATCTTTGCATGTAGGGTCCACTATTGTATATTTTTTTTCTTGATAATTTTCTTGTTTATCATCAAAGTGTGCCGACCCTTTCTTTTAATTAAGAAGGTATGTTACCTTGTAGATCTAACATATCTCTGTTGCTAAGCTCGTCATGGGAGGCAACAATATCTAATAACTCAAATTTTTATTCTGTATCAGTGTTGAGGTTAAGTAAGGCTACTTAGAGCCTTCTTTTTAATCTTTCTTTGCAGTTGTCATAATCACTTTGGGGTGATGAACTTGTATTTAACTTATCATCGCGGACAGGTGGCACACACCCTTTGATCTTAATGATTTTTCTTAAATACTTGATCCTCTCAAATTCACGAATGTCGAAGGACCAACTAATAATATAATAGATCCTTTTGGCAATATAGAACTTGCATAATTTAATATTTTCTGTTAAGGTAGATATATTTCTTTCTACCTGAAATTTCTCAAACTGTATTTGATTTTGAGTTGATAACACCTGTTTATTTCCTCCGAACTGACTCCACCATTTGTAAAACTATTAGGGAATAATTGTGTTCTTTATTTCGTATGAATATTTGATAAACCAAGTGTGGGTATTTGGTCTAACAAAAACAAATTTATACCAGCCTGCTTTATAATCATACCAGTTATATGTCTGGGGTCGATGAGCTTTTGATAAGTGAATAGGGGTATGTTGATGATACTCAAACCATTCAAATGGACTCAAGATTCTTTTGATAGTGAACTTTGAATAATGTATAATATCTGAATTATTTTCGTCAAATATATGCTCAATTTCTACCGAACCGATATCTATTAAAATAAATTCATAATACCTTCGGGTTTTGAGGGGATCTTCCGTCTCCCATAATTTTTGTTGGTGTAGCAGGGCTTTAGTAAGTCCTGAATTTCATAATTCCCACATTTTTTATCAAGTGCAGTAATTGGTTAGTACTTGTAACTCTATTAACTCAAATTGTTTTTTATTTGGAACCATATCCTTCTTCTTTTGAGAGGTGGCCCCGAGATTTTCTTGTTGGTATCTATGCATTTTTCATCTTGTAACTATCATTGGTTAGGATCGAAATATTTTTATTGATCAAGGAGGATGAATTTTCTTAAAAAACTGAATAAAGTGGTTGTAGCTTGGGTGAGCTGGTTATGGGTCCTTTAATAGTGAGGGTAAAGTATATTTTGATAGGAAGGAATACATGTATATATCTTCTGATTTTGTTTGATCTTCTTCATAAAATGGTCGTTTCATTTTTTCTTCGAGTTTGAATGTCGGGAAAAGTCTTATTCCTGACCTCATTATTTCCCTGAAAATTTCTTTTATTAAATTTTTTTGAGTGTCTTTTCCCCTTTATTTGAAAAACAAAGTTGTATAATAATTTTTTCCAACAAAAAAATGTATAGTTTTTATGAAAAATATATATTCAGTTGTGTTGTAGTTATTATTTAAATTATTTTGAAATTGAGTAACTCCTAGTTTTATAAAGAAGGTTAAGCAAAACCTAGGAGCAGCAGAAGGTTTAGTAATTTTTATTGTATAATTTTCTTGATGTGAAAATAGATTTATTTTTAAAGTATTTTCCTCTTTAAGGAAATTATACTCTTCTTTTGATATATAATTTTTGTAGGGGAATATAAGATTTTTACCTAGCGTCCTGGTATGGATGTCTTGCGGTCTAATGACCGTAATGGTACTAATTCTTAATTTAGAAAGAGATTCTGTGAGAGACTCTACCTTTTTTTATGTTTCCTCAGATTCAGATTTATAATTTTCTGGTTCCTCATTAGGTGGTGATTTTTTAGTAATTGTGTCAGCTTGTTTATCAAGGACTAAATTTTTTAAGGTGGTGAAGTATTTTTTTTCTAAAATCAAGATTTTTAATATAATTTATCATATCAAAGAATTTTTCCTTATTACTACTAATAATGACATTTATGGAATGGTTTTGGTTTTTGCAGGTGCAACTTCCACTACCACATTCGCAAGTGTCCGATGATTTACTATCTTCAGTCCTATAGGTCATCTCTACCTGATCGTCGTTGCTAAGACTTTTATCAGAGGAGGAAATATTTTGTTCTAAAATAGAATATAATTTATCCTTAAGTTCTTCTTCCAGAATTAACATATTAATTTTATTTTTCTTTTTATTAGTGGTTGGGCAGTCTTTGGCTCGATGTACTGTTTTTCCACAGTCCAGACACCTGTCATTGTTGTTTGGTTTAAATCTATTTTTACCAGGGTCATGGTTAGATTTTTTTAACCTTCTTTTGTAATGACGGGGTTCTTCTGATTATGTTTATTTTTATTGTTCCCTTTTTGAAAAGCCTCTTTTGATGGGGCGGATAGTTTAATATAACCAAAGTCTTGACAAAGTTTCCTAGTTCATGTTGAGATATTTTACTATCTCTTTTTAGTTGATTTTTAAGTATTATATCTGTACATAATCCTAGTCCAGTAATATTTATAAAACTTATCAGGTCATCATAGGTTAATTGATTGTAAGGAATTTTTCCTTCTAATCGATCTGTTAATTTTATTCTAATCTTTACATAAAATAACTTGGGTAGACCACTAATAAATTTTTCTTTCCAATAATTGTGATTACAGTCTTTTCTAATCATAACTTTGTTGAGAAAAAATATCTTTATACCATCTAAAATCGTCCAAATTTGAGCAAGATAGATTAGATAATATCTCTAGACTTCTATTTTGAAAAAGTTGAGTTTCTCCAATAAAATGTTTAGTTATGTTATAAGGTATGGTGGTAGTGGCATTTCTAGGAACATATTCTCAATGGTTTGTCGTGAAGATTCATCTTTAATAATTGGGTTAATAGTTGTAGTATTTAATATACTTTGCTTATTATCTTCTGTGAGATAATTATCTCACCAATTTTTTAATATGCCAGTAAATCCAGCTGTAATTAAAGTAGCGGATTGTTTATCTGATAAATTTTTTATTTCGTCTAATTATCATAAATTTGATGTTCTGATAGTCCATTAATATTCCATTAAGCTATTTCTCTTCCTGAATGCGAAACATGAGATAGAAACTCAAACTCTTATCCAAGTCAACTACATCAGCTTTAGTCGTATAAAGTATAGACTTGTACATAAATTAGGATTTAGTAGTCTAGTCCTAGTATAACTCAAACTCTAACTCGGCAGACAGCTTCACCGAACCTGTTCCTTTGACCTGTTCCATCATATTCCTTCAACACTTCCCCTCAAGCTAGTGAGTGGAGGAACTGTAACTCCTAGCTTGCGACGAAACTCAGCAAAAAACTGTTTGGTTAATGCTTTTGTATGAATATCTGCTAGCTGATCCTTAGATCTCACAAATTGAGTAACAAGTTGTCCACTAGTCACCTTCTCGTGAACAAAATGATAGTCCATTTCAACATGTTTAGTTCTAACATGCATAACTGGATTAACTGTCATGTACAAAACACTCATGTTGGTTGTCACAATATAGTGTAGGACAGATCGAAGAAACACCCCAAGATCATGAAATAGATCCATAATCCATGTCATCTCTGATGCAGTAGAGGCAAGTGCTCTATACTCAGCTTCAGCACTTGAACGAACAACTGTGGACTATTTCTTGGAGGTCCAAGAGATACAATTTGCACCTAGGTAGATGTTATAGCATGTAGTTGATCTCCTAGTGGTGGTACAACCTCCCCAATCAACATCGGAGTACCCATACAACCTACATGGTGATTGTGAAATAAGTCTAAGTCTGAAGTGCAGAGTGTCTTTGATGTATCTGAGAATTCTTTTCACCCTTTGAAGATGTGCACTGTTTGGGTTTTGCATAAATTGGCTTGCTAAATTCACAGCTTGAGTAATATATGGTCTTGTGAGAGTCAAGTATTTAAGACTCCCTACTATCATTCTGTAAACAGATGCTTCAACCAGGCTTCCCACAGCTTCATGTAGACCATGCTTTTGAGCCAAAAGAGTGACTATAACCTTTGCAAAAGTCATCTCAGTCTTGTCTAGCAGCTCAACAACATACTTACTCTGGCTTAAGTGGATGCCCCCATCAAAATACTTAACCTCAACTCCAAGAAACAAGTGTAAATGGCCAAGATCTTTCATGGAGAACTCCTTCCCAAGTTGTTGAACCAACTCTGAGACATGAGATGGATTACTTCCTGTGACAATAATATCATCCACATATAACAAGAGAAATATTTTGCCTTTGTGAGTTGCAAAGTAAATAAGGAAGGGTCAACCTTACTACAAATGAAACCAAGGTGTAAGAGATGCATGCTAAACTTATCATATCATGCTCTTGGTGCTTTTTTAAGACCATACAATGCCTTTTTAAGTAGAAATACATGTTGAGGATACTGGGGATCAATAAAGACATGAGGTTTACTCATGTAAACCTCCTCTTGTAAGAAGCCATGAAGAAAGGCATTTTTGACATCGAGTTGTCTAACTTCCCACATTGAACTGACAGCACTGGATAAAACCACCCTAATAGTTGTTGCTTTAACCACATGACTGAATGTTTATTCAAAATCTATCCCTTCAAGCTGCGAGAATCCCCTTGCCACAAGTCTGGCCTTGTATCTATCTACTGTTCCATCAGCTTTTAATTTTGTCTTAAACACCCATTTTGATCCAACCAAGTTCATACCAGGAGATTTGGGCACCAAAATCCATGTCTTGTCAGTATGTAAAACATCAATCTCTTCCTGCATTGCTGCAAGCCAATGAGGTGATTTAATGCTTCCTTAATAGTATTTGGTTCTCTAACAATTTTTGTGTTGCTGCGAGCAACAAGTAACAAGTGTTGTTCCTTCGCCTTGTTCCTGGTGGGTGATCATATGATGCCCTTGTGGTGCAGGAAGTACCTCAATTGGTATATCAATTAAGGTAGTGGACGGGAGTCTAGTATTATCAAGTTGATGGAAACTGGTACATCAACTAAAGTGGTTATTTGATGATGATCATTGACTGGACCTGCAAGAGTAACCTGTTCGTCACTGCTGCTGGCAGATTCAATATCTTCAGCTGGACTGTAAATACTACTATATGGATCATCAACCTCAACCTGTTCCTCAGCATATTATCCTGCGTCTGTGAGGTCAATAATACTCTCATCATCAATAAGTACATGAGGTGTAGTAGCATTATCACTGGTAATGTGTGGGATAGAAGCCTGTACTTTCCATGAATCATAATTATCATGTGCCTGCAGTTTAGAGAAAGATTCAAAAAAAGTAGCAAGGTGAGGTGAGACATCAATGTTAGTCTGAGATTGCTTTGGAGACATATAGGATAATGTGTTTTCATCAAACATAACATGTCTGTATATGTAAACCCTCCTTGTATAGGGATGATAGCATCTATATCTTTTGTGTAAGATGATGTACCCAATGAACACACAAGGATAGGTCTTTGGACTGAACTTATTGTTACCCTTGAAAACATCTACATTCGAACACTTTTAGACTATTGTAATCAGGTTGTTCCCCATACAACGTAACAAATGGTGTCACCATATTTAGGAGTGATGAAGACAATCTATTATTGAGAAATACTACAGTGAGGAAATCTTCAACCCATAAAAACAAAGTTAGAATAGCATGAAGTAGTAAAGTTAAGCCATCTCCACAATATGCCTATGTTTTCTCTCTGCAACTCCATTTTGTTCAGGTGTGTTAGGACATGAAACATATCTCACAATGCCATGATCTTCTAAATCCTTAATGAAGTCTGTTTGGATAAACTCACCACCTCCATCACACTGAAAAATCTTAATCTCTTTAGAAAATTATTTTTCCACCATTTTCTGAAATTTTAGAAAGACCTCAAGGAATTCAGACTTCTTTTTCAGTGGATAAAACCATGTATATCTTGTGTGATCATCAACAAAAATGACATAATATTTCATATGTTGGGAAGATTCGACACGAACAGGTCCTCATAAGTCACAATGAATTTTCAATAAAGGTTCTTTCACAATTTTATTTCTCAAACCAAAAGGAAGTTTACAACTCTTTCCCAACTGACAACTAGAACAAACAGTAGGCATTTTATTCCAACTACTAACATTGATGCAACTATTACTATTCAAAAACTTTAAAGACTTCAAACTAGGATGTCCTAATCTAGTATGCCACATGTTGTCTGATGTGTTCCAATTGTGTGCAGCAGTTAAAACATAGATATTGTTATCTTCCAAAGCATAGAGTCCATTCTTTTTAGTTCCCTTGGCTAGCAGTGTCCTAGTCTTCTTGTCCTTTACAACAAAGTTAGTTTCATCAAATTCAAGAGTACAACAATTATCCTTTGCAAGCTTATTAACTGAGAGTAAATGCTTATTAATCTTAGGGACTACAAGAACTTTCTTTAATTTTAGACCTTATCTGGATGTGTTCCCAACATGTGTTATGTCTAACTTTTATCTATCCCCAACAATAAATTTATCTGGTCCATTATAGTTTTTAAGATCAGTTAGGATACCTGAGTTATGTGTCATATGACTACTTGCTCGTGAGTCCACATACAAGGTGTCATCAGTGTTTTGAAGATTAGTAGCAGCCAATGTTTGTGATAGCTCATCTGCAGCTTGGTAAGAGTAATCTCACCTGTAAAAACACTTAAGAGCAGTATGGTTATTCCTACCACAAATTTGACACGCATCAGAATTATACCTCTCATGATTTCCACTTGAAGGATTGTTCTGAGGACCAGGCCCGTTTCTGCTGTTATAAGAACATGTTCCCTATCCAGCAGGCTTAAAGTCTCTTCCTATGGAATTAAAGTTATTGTTTCCTCTTCTTTGAGAGTATTTCCTCTTCCTCTGCCTCTTTGGGCAGAGAATGCCATGTTATGATTTTGTTGAGGCACTTCTTATTCATCCTTCCTCATATCAAAACCCCTAAGAGAATTAATAAATTGATTAAAAGTACTATATGGTGCCTTACCCAATATGACAGTTCTGAAGGTCTTGTACTTAAGACCTAGACCTCTAGCAAAATTAATCACTTTGCTATCCTCATTTACAGTCTTGTGAATGGCTGCAAGTCCATCACATATGCCTTTGAATTCCTTAATGTATTCATTAATTGGTTTGGTTCCTAACTTCACACTTTGCAGTTGTTGCTTGAGCTGGAACTCCTTATCTTTTGTTGCTTGAAGATATGATTCTTCCAAGCATTCTCACATCTCCTTGGCAGTTGATAAGCCTACGATCAGGTACATGTTTTCTTCTTGCAAGGTGCCTGATATCCAACTCCTTAGTATTACGTCATTCTCCTCCTAGTCATCAACAATGTAGTTGTCTTCTGCACCCTTCTCGCTTGCTACAGTTTTCTCAATAGTCTATTCAGTGGAACAGGTATCTTTACGTGGTTCTGTGATGAGATAGGTTAATCTCATCACTTGAATCAACTGATTCATTTGTGTCCTCCATAAAAGATAGTTCGTCGGCTTAAGTTTAATGGAGCAGGACGAAATAAGGTGATGAAGTGAAGAGGTCGAAAGAGTGTTGGTAGAAGGGGCCATTGTGGTTTGATAATTTTGTTGTTTTTGGTTAGATCTAATACGTTAAAGAGCGAAAAAGCTTTATTAATCTGATACCATGTAGAATTCTCACATATATGTGAAGAATCAAGGATTGTATTGATGATTGAATGATTGAGTTACATACTCCTTATACAGAAAAAGAGTCCTATACTAGCTACACTAGGAATCCTAATACAACACCAATATATTATGTACATCTTATCCTAGTCAACTACATCAGCTTCAGTCATACAAAGTATAGATTTATACATAAATTAGGATTGAGTAGTCTAGTCCTAGTGTAACTAAAACTGTTACTCGACACACATCTTCACCTAACTTGTTCCTTTGACCTGTTCCATCATCTTCCTTCAACAGTATCGACTATATCCATTTTAAAAGGTGAGACAATAATAATTCTACCATCAACGGGTAGACTAATTTCTTCTAAAGGAGGAATTTTAGATTCAACTACCTTGTTATTAGTAGTATAACATTTATTAACCATTATATTTAACGACTCTTTTTTGCCATCTAATTTTCTTGTGTATTCAAACCACTTAAAAAACTCTATATTACATTTTAATCTTTTCATATCACTAAACCATTTATTTCTAAAGCTTAATCTCTCTGATTAAGAATATCTTTATCTATACCATTGTTTTTTAATAGAATTCTCTGGACTAGTCCAAAGCTTATTCAAATAATTAAAGTCCAGTTCAAAAGGTTAGTCTAAATATATCATGCCAATATAATTTTTTATTTCTTGAATTTTAGTAGTAGGACTTGGGGATTTTATGGGCTTAGAATTCCCATGTTCTATTTTGGGAATAGTTTCTAAGAAATCTACCCCTTTTAATTTTTTATTTATTTTATTTTAAGGTTGACTTACTCGGTGAAATTTTGATTTTTCTTTTTCATCCGTTACGGAGTCAAAATGCCATTAATAAGTCATCCAATTTTATTATTCTTGGGATAAAGGTGTTATAATATGCTTCCATGAATATGACAACTCCTTTATTATTTAATATTTTAGCATTAGGGGCTAAGGTAGTTTTTTATTAATCTATAATATATTCAATATATTATGGCTACTTTCCAAGTAGTATCCTTACTATTTATATTTTTAGTTTTAACTTTTAACGTTAATGTACCAATTATGTTTGAATCCTTAATATTTATTGAATAATTAGGATAACAGTTAAAGTATACCGACCCATTGACAAGGTTACTTTCTACTACTGCTAATAAAGAATCATCAAAATTTAATAACCTATTGTCTCTTATCAAAAGACATATGTGTATATCTGAATCCAATTTGTATAATGAGTTTAAGTATTACTTGGACAAGTCCTATATGAAGAAATTCATATTTTTCTTATAACCATTGAGTTTGTTAGGTGCTAGAAATTTAATAGTCTCAATATTTTTATTAATAGTAATAGTAAACTTAAAAGTTTTAATATCATAATTTATAATAAAATTACGGTATCTAGTAGGTTGTTTTAAGAATGGTGGAGCCAGTTCGGAGGAAATAAACATGTATTATCACCACAATTTTTAAATCAATTTAAAAAGTTCCAGGTAGAGCAAAATATCTCTATACTCCCGAAAAATATTAAATGGTGTAAGTTCTTTATTTTCAAAAGGATATCTTATATTATTAGTTGGTCCTTTGATATTCATGAAATTGAAAGGATCAAGTATCGAAGCAAGACTATCGAAGTTAAAGGATGAACTCCGAAAGATCATGATGACAAGTTAGTTATCGTCTCTTCATCACAAAGGAAATCCGACGTTTCAAAAGAAGAATTAAAAAGAAGGCTCGAAGAAGCTTTATCAAATCTCGGAAAAAGTACCAATCATGAAAAGATAATGGAATTATTAAACATTGCATCCTCACATACCAGTGAAAAAAGTAATGAGGATATGTATAATCTTCAACAAAAAACAAGAAGGTGCTAAGCATGTGTTAATATTTATTATGTCAACAAATAAGCAAACAGGTGAACCTCGCAGGAATAAAGTCCAAAGCCACAAAGTGACAAAGTGGACCCCGCAGGAATAAATCCTGAAAGTGACAAAAGCTATATTTTGAAGAAAAACTTTTTCAACAAAAGAAGATAAACATGCAGAAATTCCAGCAAAAGAAGATAAACATGCAGTGAAGGCTACGTGTAAGTAGTTTCAGCTACATGACATCTATTCCACGCCACGTATAATTATCATGAGTTATTTGTAATGGATAGTAGTTACGTGTAAAAAGAATAATATGTATTCCTGTATGCGCACATGTAAAATAGATAGCATAATAAGTTAGATTAGTTGGCACTTTTGAGGCCTATTTAAGGCTTTCAACTTGTACCAGTAGAGACATTTAAAATCTTGCCGACTTTGAAAAGCTCTCTGCAATTGTCTCCATTTCCCCATCTTTTCCATCTCCCATCTTCCATGTTCTCTCTCTTTTCCATTAATCAATAAAAAGTTTTGTAAGAACATCTTCTCTACTACTATTTTGATTATTAAATTTATGTTTTAAATTTAAAGTTTTGATTTACTATTGTTTTCTTGTTCTTCTTTTGTTTAAGTTTTTTCTTTAAGTGTTTTGCTTCCTTCTGTTACTCTGCCCAAATTTCCTTAGGATTCCGTCCCGGAACTCGGTCCGTCCCCTCCGTTGATTTCAAAGCCTAGTTGGCCGGGAAGGGTATGAGTAGGAGCGGCTAACTCCCTACGCAGTTCTTGCGCAGATGGCGTCGAAATTTTGATTGTGGTAAGTTCGGAGTTTGGTAGTTGTTATTTTTCTTCCACTTATCTTCTTAATTTTATTCCTTGAAGTGGGATAACTAGATAATTCCCGGTTTAGACGCTGGCAAGATCGTACTTTCTGTTGGATTAGCTTAGACTATGTGTGTCATAGAGCCAGACATGGAGGGTGTTCCCATCGCCAACTCTAGAGGAATAGGATCAAATAAAATTAGAAAAAAAGGTAACAACAATTACTACACGAAAAATTTATTATTCCGATAGTAATCTTTAAAGTAGACATTTAAGCCCGAGGATAGTGTTATTCTCTCCGCTAGATACTCCGTACCATATAAAATCTTAATTATTCATGTCTACTCTACCATGTATGAAAGACTTAGAATATTTAATAATGACTACCATAAAGGATAATAAATTAATGAATAAAGATACTACCATAAAGGGTAATAAAATAATAAGTAAACATACTACTTTAGTAGAACCCATTAAAAATCTTAAGAATTTTATTAGCATGATTCATTTAGATGAACCTTTTGAACGTAATTTTAATTATTTAAATGAACTTTGGACTAGTTCAGAAAATTCTATTATATAACAATCGTATATACAAAGATATTATTTATTAGAAAGAATAACATTTAGAAATAAATGATTTAGTAATATGAAAGGTTAAGATGTAATATAGAGTTTTTGTAATGATTTGAACACACAGGAAAATTAGACGACCAAAATTAGTTGTTAGAAATACTTACTGATAAATGGTAAACTACTACTAATAAGATAGTTAAATCTAAAAATTCTCCTTTAGAAGAAATTAGTCTACTCTTTTTAGTTTTGACTATATTTATTTGAAGAGGTGGGGTCTTCCTACAAAGATAAAACTAAAAATCTAGAAACTCATCCAATATTTAAACAACTTGAATTTTCTAAAATAAAATTTCCTAGGTTTCAAGAAAAGTTTGAAATCACGGATGATATTATAACAATTAGTAAAAAACTAAAATCTGAATTAAAAATTATTAATCCCTTATCCAAAAACAATAATAAAGATATTATTGAAATAAAATATTTATCAGACAAACACTTCACCTATGATGATCTCATAAGTTTTATAAAATTAATAGATTACAAACAAGTATTAAACTTAAAAATCAATTAAAAAGGGCTAATCATCGTCGTAAAAATTATAACGAGCCCCAATATTACAAGAGAAAATCTAGATTAATTAATAAAGATACTAATGCATGTTGGAACTGTAAAAAACCCAGACACCATACTAAGGATAATCAGGCTCCTAATAAAAAGAAGGATAGAGTAATTTTTATTTATAACTAAAGTAATTTGTATATGATAGCTATGGGCTTTAACTATTGTATTGACTCCCGATTTTATTATTATTCCGATAGTAATCTTTAAAGTAGACATTTAATTCTGAGGATAGTGTTATTCTCTCCGCTAGATACTCCGTACCATATAAACTCTCAATTATTCATGTCTACTCTACCATGTATAAAAGACTTCAAAATAAATTATAAACTCCACAAGGGACATAATAAATTTTTTGAAATAATAAATTTTTCGGGTGGTATTGTTGTTACCTTTTTCATTTTTTAAACACGTAACTACTACTTATTACAAATAACTGATGGTACGTGGCTTGGTATAGATGTCACGTTAGCTGAAACTACTTACGTAGCCTTCACTGCATGTTTATCTTTTTTTGCTGAAATTTTATCTTCAAAGCATATCATGTTATTTTGTCCTCTTGTTACTTTGTGGCTTTATTCCAGTGGGGTCCACATGTTGGTGGAATTTTTGACATAGTGAATAAGCTTGCTTTGTCCAATGCTGATTTTTATAATGGTCTTGAAACTTGTATAACATATCTTTGCATGTAGGGTCCACTCTTGGATATTTCTTTTCTTGATATTTTTCTTGTTTATCATCAAAGTGATAGCAAAGTGTGCTGGCACTTTCTTTTTATTTAGAAAGTAATTTTTTTCTATTTCTTGTAGCAGTAATATTTGATAATTCGTATTTTGATTTTGTATCAGTGTTGAGGTTTAAATAAGGCTTCTTTGAACCTTCTTTTTAATCTTTATTTGGAATTGTCATAATTCCTTCGGGTGATTATCTTGAAATTATCTTATCACTGAGGTACAACTGATTCCCGAATTTTAACTGTCTTGATTAAATATGTGATCCCGTGAAATTTTTTGTAAACTGCCTTTGATGTTGAGTTTATAATACCTGTTGATTTTCTCAAATATTTGCTCAATTTAAATGTATTTGTTAACAGAAACTTATAATACCTCCGGGTCTTTCGGAAATCTTCCGTCTCCACATAATTTTTATTGGTGTAGCAGGGCTTCCATAATTTTCATATTTTATTGTAGTATTTGACAGTACCTGTATTACTTGTTGACCTCTATTTCTTTCGGAGCAATCTCGAACTTGTTTGTATGATTTAACAATCTTTATCTTGTGACTTGAAGAAGTATAATAATGATCTTTTCATTTTTGGTTATTCCTGTTCTCATTAATTCCCTGAAAAATTCTTTTAAGATTTTGGGAGATTTTTTCTTTTTCTTTAAAATTGATAAAAATAAAATTTTATTGAAAATACATGGTTGTGTTGCAGTCATTATTTATTTCTTGAAAAAGGGTAACTCCTAGTGCTAAAAAATCTAGGAGGAGGAGAAGGTTTAGTAACCTTTATTGTAAAATTTTCTTGATGAAAAGGTGATTTTATTTGAAAGATATTTTTATCTTTTATGAAATTACTTTCATCTTTTGACATAGTATTTAGGTAAGGGAAGATGAGATTCTTTCCTAGCACTCTGGTATGGATGTCATCTAATTGGGAGGTATAAGGCTTTATTTGAGTGATGAAAGGAATACCTAATATAATTTCTTCATTTATGTCTTTGGTTATCATGAAATCATTTATGAAACCAATTTCATTATTGCATATGTAAGTGTTTCTGAGTTTATAATTTATTTTAAGCTTTTCTCTTGTTGCTGAGAATAATCAGATAGTGCCTTTATCTAGATATTTATGAGAAATTAATCCTTCAATAATGCAATTTTGATATGCGCGTGTGTCAAATAATGCAATTTCATGAATGATATAATTTTTATCTATAACTAATGTGACGGGTATGTGATAGCTTTGTGATCGAATGACCGTAATTGTGTTAATTCCTCATTTCGAAAGAGGTTCTACGAGAGACTCTACTTCTTTTGATGTTTCTCCTGCGTCTGATTATACATTTCTCCAGTTCTTGTTTGGGTGGTAGATTTTTAATTTTTTTACTAGTAACTTACTCAATTTCTAAATTGTTGACTTTCTGCTTAATTTAATTTTGTTTCATCTCTTATTTGTACTAATTCGGCCTGAATACTTTGTAGAGTTATTTCACGTTTAATTGATTGTTTATCAAGAACTAAATCTCTTAAGGCGATTAAGTATTTTTTTCTTGAAATCGGGATCCTCAATATGATCTATCACATCAAAAAATGTTCCTTTACTACTAGTGATGACATTTATAGAATGATTCTTGCAAGTGCAAATTGCATTTCCGTATTCACAACAGTCTGATGACTTACTATCATCAGAATCATAGGCTATATTTAGTTGATCTTCATCGCTAAGATTTTCATCGGAGGAAGAGTTGTTTTTATTATTTTGTCGGATAGAATACAACTTATCAACTTTTTCTTCTAATTCTAACATATTAATTTTGTCTTTCTTTTTATGAGTGGCTGGACAGTCTTTGGCTCGATGTCCCATTTTTCCACAGCCCAACACCTTTCAGTGTTGTTTGGTTTAAATCTATTTTTACTAGGGTCATGGTTGAGCCTTTTTCTGTAATGACGGGGTTTTTTCTGATTTATGGTCATTCTTATCACTTCTTTTAATTCTTTTAGAAGCCTCTTTTGATGGTGCGGATAGTTTAATATAGCCGAAGTCTTCACAAAAATTTTCTAGTTCCTTTTGTGATATTTTACTATCCTTTTTTAGTTGATTTTTAAGTTTCATATTTGTACATAATTCTAATCCAGTAATATTTATAAAACTTATGAGGTGACCATAGTTTAATTGATTATAAGGAATTTTTCCTTCAAACCTATCTTTAATTTATCCTAACCTTTTCAGCAAATAGAGTTGGTAAACCACTAATAAATTTTTCTTTCGAATAGTCGTGATTGCAGTCTTTGTGAATCATTACTTTATTTATGAAAACATCTTTATACAACCTGAAATCATTTAACTTTGGACAATATAGATTAGATAATATTTCTGAACTTCTATTATGAAAGAATTGTGGTTCACCTATAAAGTGTTTAGCTATACTATAAATTAAGCTGGCAGTAGCATCTTCTAGAATTTGATTTTCTATAGTTTGCCCCCCAGGTTCAGCTTTAACTATAGAGATAATAGTAGTTACATTTACTACCTTTTCTCTAATATCTTCGGTGAGGTAGTTGTCCCACCAATTTTTTAATGTGCAACTAAAGCTGACGGTAATTAAAGTAGCAAATTGTTTATCCGAGAATTTTTTTATTTAATATGTCGTAATGGACATACCTATTGCATTTAATTTATTATATATTTAATGTTCTGCAAATCCATCAATATTCCATTCCGCAATCACACTTCCAGAATGTGATGTATGTGATAGAAATTCATTTTCTTCATACTGCATATCCGGAAAGGAAGGTCTCTTATAATAATTCTTTTTGATGGAATAAGTAGAACCTAATTTATTAATTTCATTATCATTATCTTTTGATAAGGTATTTATGGCCTTAGATTTTAGTTTTTCATTAATTATTCCTATATAAGTTCATCAGTAATTTCAAGTTTCTCTTGAAAGTTAGGAAATTTATCTTTGGGAAGTTTAGGTAATTCAAATATTGGGGGAATTTCTAAATCTTTATTTTACTCTTATAAGAAGAGATTGGTTTATCCTTAATATCCAAATTATTGTTAGCCTTTAGGATTTGATGAGATTCTACATAAAGTAGTTGATTTGTATATTTATTTTTTTGTAGTATTTTATTTACATCCTTATTTGTAGGATCACCTTTTGTGTCTATTATGTCCATTTTAAAGGGTGAGGCAGTAATAATTTTATTCTCTATTGGTAAAGTAATTTCTTCTAATGGGGGAATTGTGGACTCACATACTTTATTATTTTTGGTAGTATACCATTTTTAACATGCATGTTTAATGACTCCTTTTTGCCATCTAATTTTCCTGTATATTCAAACCATTAAAAAAAATCTATATTACATTTTAATCTTTTAATATCACTAAACCATTTATTTCAGAATGTTATTCTTTCATATAAAGAGTATCTTTCTATATACCATTATTTTTTAATATAATTTTTTTAACTAGTCCAAAGTTCATTTAAATAATTAAAATTTGGTTCAAAAGGTTTATCTAAATGATCATGTCAATATAATTCTTAAGTTTTTTAATGGGTGTTACTAAAGTAGTGTCTTTATTTATTATTTTATTACCCTTTATGGTAGCATCTTTACTCATTAATTTATTATCCTTTATGGTAGTCATTATTAAATATTCTAAGTCTTTTATACATGGTAAAGTAGACATAAATAATTAAGAGTTTATATGGTACGGAGTATCTTGCGGAGATAATAACACTATCCTCGGGCTTAAATGTCTATTTTAATGATTACTATCGGAATAATAATTTTTTTGTGAAGTAATTTTTGTTACCTTTTTTCGCTAATTTTCTTTGATCTTATTCCTCTAGGCTTGGCGACGGGAAAACCCTCCGGGTCCGGCTCTACGACACACACATTCTAAGCTAATCCAACAAAAAGTATGGGCTTACCAACGTCTAAACCTGAAATTATCTGGTTACCCCACTTCAAGGAATAAAACTAAGATAATAAGTGGAAGAAGAACAACTACCAAGCTCCGAACTTACTACCCGACCGCAACCTAACATTCGACGTCGTCCACCAAGGACAAGGTAGGGACTTTTTCCCGGCCAACTTGGCTCTGATACCAATGGAGGGGACATATCGAGTTCCGGGACGGAATCCTAAGGAAATTTGGGCAGAGTAACGGAAGGAAGCAAAACACTTAAAGAAAAAACTTAAACAAAACAAGAACAAGAAAACAACAGTAAATCAAAACTTTAAATTTAAAACATAAATTTAATAATCAAAATAGTAGTAGAGTCTCTCGTAGAACCTCTTTTGATAAAAGTAGTAGAGTCTCTCATAGAACAAAAGAGGTTCCCCAAGGCTAGTTTATCCTTAAAAACTGATTTAGAATCGGCTTCAAGAATTTGGTTAGAGACTACATAATGTAGTTGATTTATATAATTATTTTGTTGCAGAATTCTATTTATATCTTTATTTAGGGATCTCCTTTAGTATCAACTATATCCATTTTAAGAGGTGAGGCAGTAATAATTCTACCGTCAAAGGGTAGACTAATTTCTTGTAAAGGAAGAATTTTAGATTCAACTACCTTGTTATTAGTAGTATACCATTTATTAACCAGCATATTTAACGACTCTTTTTGGTCGTCTAATTTTTCTGTGCATTCAAACCACTTAAAAAACTCTAATTTACATTTTAATCTTTTCATATCACTAAACCATTTATTTCTAAAGGTCTCTCTAATAAAGAATATCTTTATATATACCATTGTTTTTAAATAGAATTCTCTGGACTAGTCGAAAACTTATTTAAATAATTAAAGTCCGGTTCAAAAGGTTCGTCTAAGTGAATCAGGCCAATATTATTTTTTATTTCTTGAATTTTAGTAGTGGGACTTGGGGATTTTATGAGCTTAGAATTTCTATGTTCTATTTTGAGAATAGTTTCTAAGAAATCCACCCCTTTTTATTTTTTATTTATTTCTTTATCTTGAAGATGACTTACTCGGTGACATTTTGATTTTTCTTTTTCAATTTCTCTTCAAGTAGCACGATGCATGTCTTGGAATCTTGTGTGAAAAAAGAGTTTTCATAAAGTTTTGCTCCTCATATTGATATGAATACATGATAAATTGCCTAAAGGTTGCATCAGTTGGAATGATAAGCATGCTTAGATGTGTCCTTAAAAATGTTGCATGATTTTGCTTTCATGAGAAATTTACATGATGTGCTTAATAATGTTGAAGTAAGGATGATGAGATATGGAGAAGGAAGTTAGTCCAATTATGAAATGAGAAATGTGATGTCTTGATGCATAATGAGTTTGTGGATATTGTTCCTACCTTCTTGTTGTGTTTTCAGCCTAATATGTGAAGTTGATGGTCCTCCTTGTAGCGATCCTTTTCGAGAGATAGTACAACTTGACAACAAACCTAATTTAATACTTGCGATATTTAAAAGAGATTAACGAAGGGCATAGTAATTTTAATCTAGTTGAGGGATTAGGTTCATAAATAATAATTTAGTTAAGGATATGTATCTTGCTCATTTAAACATTTATTTGAGGTCAAAATTAATATGACACAGAATTTGAACTTATGATGAAAAACCCTCCCAAAATCTATTAAGCAAATACCCGATGAGCTTTTCATGCATATATTATCCTCAAACTTAAGGACGGAATAACAAGAATATTATCAACTTCTGTGTAGCGAAATCAGCCGGTTCATGTTTCACACAAACTTTCAAAACATATAGTAAATTAGTATATTACAATACTTGGGTTTACACACCCCAAAAAGATAAAAACTGATAGCCATACTTATATTACAACCCATGGTTACATGACCAATAATTTTATTCTCTATTGGTAAAGTAATTTCTTCTAATGGGGGAATTGTAGACTCAACTACTTTATTATTTTTGGTAGTATACAATTTGTTAACAAGCATGTTTAAAGATTCCGTTTGGTCATCTGATTTTCCTGTATATTCAAACCATTTAAAAAATTCTATATTACATTTCAATCTTTTCATATCACTAAACCATTTATTTCTAAAGGTTATTCTTTCTGATAAATAGTATCTTTGTACATACCATTGTTTTTTAATGAAATTTTCTTGACTAATCCAAAGTTTATCTAATTATTTAATATCTGGTTCAAAAGGTTCATCTATTCTAATCATGCATAAAACATCCTTAATTTATTTACTAGTAGTGGGATTATATTGTTTTAGTTCATAGTCTACTTTTGGAATAGTTTCTAAGAAATCTACCCCTTTTAATTTTTTATCTATCACTTCTAAGGATATGTCATCTTCCTCCTTAGTTATGGAGAAAGAACGTCTAGAAAATGACATTCTTTTACTTGTAGAGATTCGATTATAAGATTGGGATCTTACAAATTTTAAATCTATGGATCCATCTGGAAATTGAATTACTTGGTCAATATGTGGATTCTCTTCTTTAATTTATGTCTCCGTTATGTAGTCAAAATGCGAATCATCTTTTGTTAATACATCATCCCATTTTATCATCTTTGGGACAAAGGTGTTATTATGGTTATGATTTGCTTCCATGAGCATGGTAACTCCTTTATTACTTCTTATTTTAGCCTTAGGGGCTAAGGTAGTTTTCATTAATCTGTTAGACTCAGGGATTAAAAGCCTTGTTCATGATTGGTTGAGGGTACTAGACAAAAATCCAAGCAAAGAGGGTCACGCCTTAGCCAAAAAGCCAAGGCTGTCCCAAGTAGGAAGCTGACTACCTCAAAGTTCACAGGCACCATCACGGCTCGCGGTTCACTAGAAGGCCCATCATATGGGGCGTAAACTTGCCTTGTCTTGAGTCAGGCAAGGCAGCTCGACCTAGCCACTGCCTAGAAGACCACAGGAAAATTAACGAGCCATGGTCCTCTAGATGGCTCGTCAAGCTACCCGTCAAAATGCCTTGGACCATTAAAGTTGGCAAGATCCAATGGATATACTGCCCAAGGGGACCAAGAGCTATCAACTTGTACATGAACCCCTTCACGAGCCATCAAGTTGGGTGTGGTCCCAGATGGGGCTGCCCTAAAATGGGAATTTCAATTAATTCTTCTTTTAGTTATTATTAAGTAGGGTATTTTAAAAATATTTATATCATTAATATATATAGTTTTATGTCTTTAAACCTTCTTCTAATTCAATATTTTCAAAGACCAAAAAATCAAAACCTCCAAAGTTCTCTCTCTGAATATTTCTCTCAAGATTAAGGAAGAAGAAGATGAGGGAAGCTAGGGTATCAAATTCAAGGCCTCCTTCACCAAATTTCTAGTTTTCTCTTTAGAGACAATCCTCAAATGATTTTCAAGTCTTCAAAAGTGATGAAAACCCCAATTCTTCCTCAACTCATGGGTTCTTGCATTAAATGATTTCAAACAATTGTTTATGATTATATTACTGTACCTTGATGGTTTTAATGTGAGGAACTCCATAGACCCATGATTTCCTCTAAATTCCTAAATTTGGCTTATGAAATGGGTTTGATGATTATATATGGGTATTGATGTGTTATGCTTAGATTGTATTATATTGTGGATTTCTATTTGTATCTATATATATATATGGTGAATTGTAGGAGAATTGAGTAATGGTGGTTATGGCTTGGATGAAGGGTAAGTTTTCCTAATTCTCTTGTTATATTCGAATTGTTCTTGTTTGGTATGGTCCACTTACGGTGGCGTTGTTTACTTATTGTGTGTGTGTACATAAATATATGTATGTATGTATGTATGTATGCATGCATGCATGTTTGTATGTATGTACGATTGTATGTATTGTGATCATGGACTTGAAGGCATTATATTTGCACCTGCAAGAATCATTATATAAATGCATCACTTGTAGTAAAGAAACATTTTTTGATATGATAGATCATATTGAGGATCCTTAAAACAATAGTATATACAAAGATATTCATTATCAGAGAGATTAACCTTTAGAAATAAATGGTTTAGTGATATGAAAAGATTAAAATGTAAAATAGAGTTTTTTAAGTGGTTTTAATACACAGGAAAATTAGACGACCAAAAAGAGTCGTTAAATATGCTGGTTAATAAATAGTATACTACTAATAACAAGGTAGTTGAATCTAAAATTCCTCCTTTAGAAGAAATTAGTCTACCCGTTGACTGTAGAATTATTACTGCCTCACCTTTTAAAATGGATATAGTCAATACTAAAGGAGATCCCAAAAATAAAGAGACAAATAGAATTCTGCAACAAAATAATTATACAAATCAACTACTTTATGTAGTCTCTAACCAAATTCTTGAAGCCGATTCTAAATCAGTTTTTAAGGATAACTCAAATCCTTCCTACAATGATAAAAACTGAAAACTAGAAACTCATCCAATATTTAACTACCTGAATTTTCTAACGACAAATTCCCTGGGTTTCAAGAAAAGTTTGAAATCACAAATTATCTTATAGGAATAATTAATAAAAAACTAAAAACAACAAATATTAATACCTTGTACGAAAATGATAAAGATATTAATGAATTAAGTTCTAATTATTCTACTAAAAAGAATTATTAAAAGAAGCCTTCTTTTACGGATATGCAATACGAAGAAAATGAGTTTCTATCTCATACTTCGCATTCGAGAAGAGAAATAGCTGAATGGAAAATTAATTGACTAGCGGAACATCAAATTTATGATAAATTACATGAAATGGGAATGACAATTACAACTTATAAAATAAAAAATTTATTAGATAAGCAATCCGCTACTTTAATTACAACTGGATTTACCGTCACATTAAAAAATTGGTGGAATAATTATCTCACAGAAGATAATAGGCAATGTATATTAAATACTACAACTATTAACCCAATTATTAAAGATGAATTTTCATGACAAACCATAGAGAATATAGTCCGAGAAGATGCCCTATTGTCTCTTAACAAAAGACATATGGGTATATCTGAATCCAATCTATATAATGGGTTTACTATTACTTGGAAAAGTTCTATATGAAAAATTTATATTTTTTCTTATAACTATTGAGTTTGTTAGGTGCTAGAAATTTAATACTCTCAATATTTTTATTACTAGTAGTAGTAGACTCAAAAGTTTTGATATCATAATTTTTAATAAAATTACGGTATCTAGTAGGTGGTATCATTTTGAGTTGATGGAGAATCTAGAGGGGAGAAGAACACTATCCTTGGGCTTAAATGTCTACTTTAAAGATTACTACCGGAATAATAAATCTTTGTGTAGTAATTGTTGTTACTTTTTTCGCTAATTTTCTTTGATTTTATTCCTCTAGGCATGGCAACGGGAACACCCTCCGGGTCCGTCTCTACGACACACACAGTCTAAGCTAATCCAACGGAAAGTATGGGCTTGCCAACGTCTAAACTTGGAATTATCCGGTTACCCCACTTCAAGGAATAAAACTAAGAACACAAGTGAAAGAAGAACATCAACTACAAAACTCCGAACTTACCACCCCGACCGCAACCTAAGTTTTGACTCCGTCCGCCCAAGGACAGTGTAGGGACTTAGACGCTCCTACTCATACCCTTTCCGGCCAACTTGACTCTGATGCCAATGGAGGGGACGAACCGAGTTCCGAGGACGGAATACTTAGGAAATTTGGGTCATGAAATCCTTCACCGAAAGAAGGTGGTCAACTTGCCAAGGTAGTACCAAAACATAAACATAGCATTCTAGGTGGATCCACCAGCTAGTATTCCTATGGGGGCGACATAGTTCAAGAACTAGGAGACATGCTAGAGACACTCTTTATGCACAATTTCATTGTAATCTCCATCTCATGAGAACCATTGTCAACCTACCTTCCCACATTGGGAAGAAACACCTCTCATAACTAGTTCACTCGGTGCTAAGCTAAAGTCCCTTTTTGAAATGTCTTTAAGTCATTCTTAATCATCATAACTTAATATAGGCCATATGAGACTAACCGCTTGTATATCATGTCATTAGCACATTAGGTATTGCATGATAATGTTCTTTCATTACAACCCTTCATTTGTGAGATCAACATATCATAATCATGTTAGTAAGACACATAAATGACTCTCAATCAACCTTATATCATCATACCCTTAATCATAATCTCACAATTCATATAGTCAAGACATTTTATCATATTCATCATTCCATGACCTTTCTAATCAAATATTTAAGCAAAATCATTAAGATCAAAGTATGGGCGCCAATTGTCCGCGATGATAAGCTAAATACAAGTTCATCACCCTAAAGTGATTATGACAACTCCAAAGAAAGATTAAAAAGAAGGTACGAAGAAGCCTTAACCTCAACACTGATACAGAATCAAAATTTGAGTTATTAGATATTGCAGCCTCCCATGACGAGCTTAGCAACAGATATATGTTAGATCTACAAGGAATATCACAAGTATACCTTCTTAGTTAAAAGAAAGTCCCAGCACACTTTGATGATAAACAAGAAAAATATCAATAAACGAAATATCCAAGAATGGACCCTACATACAAAGATACGTTATACAAGTTTCAAGACCGTTATAAAAATCAACATTGGACAAAGCAAGTTTATTCAGTATGTCAACTATTCTACCAAAATGTGGACCCCGCATGAATAACGCCACAAAGTAACGAGAGCACAAACTAACAAGATATGCTTTGAATATAAAATTTTAGCAAAAGAAGATAAACATACAGTGAAGGCTACGTAAGTAATTTAAGCTAATGTGGCATCTATTCCAAGCCACGTACAATTATCATCAGTTACTTGTTATAGGTAATAGTTACGTGTTAAAAAAATGATGTGTATGCACACATGTAAAATAGATAGCATAATAAGTTAGATTAATCAGCACTTTTGAGGCCTATTTAATGCTTTTAACTTGTATCAGTAGAAGGCAGTCAAAATCTTACGGACTTTGAAAAGCTCTCTACAATTCTCTCCATTTCCCCATGTTTTCCATCTCCCATCTTCCATGTTCTCTCTCTTTTCCCTTAATCAATAAAAAGTTTTGTAAGTACATCTTCTCTACTACTATTTTGATTATTAAATTTATGTTTTAAATTTAAAGTTTAAAAGGGGCCATTGTGGTTTGATAATTTTGTTGTTTTTGGTTAGATCTAATACGTTAAAGAGCGGAAAAGCTTTATTAATCTGATACCATGTAGAATTCTCACGTATATGTGAAGAATCAAGGATTATATTGATGATTGAATGATTGAGTTACATACGCCTTATACACGAAAAGAGTCCTATACTAGCTACACTAGGAATCCTAATACAACACCAATATATTATGTACATCTTATCCTAGTCAACTACATCAGCTTTAGTCATACAATGTATAGACTTGTACATAAATTAGGATTGAGTAGTCTAGTCCTAGTGTAACTCAAATTCTTATTCGACACACATCTTCACCTAACTTGTTCCTTTGAACTGTTCCATCATCTTTCTTCAACAGTATCGACTATATCCATTTTAAAAGGTGAGACAATAATAATTCTACCGTCAACGGGTAGACTAATTTCTTCTAAAGGAGGAATTTTAGATTCAACTACCTTGTTATTAGTAGTATACTATTTATTAACCAGCATATTTAACGACTCTTTTTGGTCGTCTAATTTTCCTGTGTATTCAAACCACTTAAAAATCTTTATGTTACATTCTAATCTTTTCATATCACTAAACCATTTATTTCTAAAGGTTAATATCTCTGACAAAGAATATCTTTGTATATTTAATTGTTTTTAATAGAATTCTCTGGACTAGTCCAAAGCTTATTTAAATAATTAAAATCCGGTTCAAAAGGTAAGAACCACCAATCAAATCTTCAATCCAAGCTCTTCCTTGAGTTTCGACTTTAATGGAGTTCTAGAGAGTTTCTTAGAGAATTTGGGTTTTGATTTTAGAATAACGATTTCATCTAGGTAGTTAGGACTTATAAACCCACTTAAAATACCAAGAATACCCTTAGAAAACCGCCAAACTCTTATTTGGAAGTGGGGTGAATTTACCAATTCACCCTTGCATTTAACAATAAGTTGCGCAGGTTGCAGGCATCATCGACGCCAGGCCATCGACGGGCCGTCTCCAAACCAACGGATCGTTCTACTGGTCCATGGTTTGGGTCAGAGGCTTGTCATTGGAAGGAAAAGTCCACCAGACTATGTTTCAACCTACGCCCTCCACCTACGAGGCTTCGACTAACCTACTGGCCGACGATTGCCATCCGTATGTTGGGCTGGTTTGACAGATTTTGGCTCTTGTGAAGGGTCCTTCCTCAAGAACCCTTGGTTGGTCCTTGGAGATGTTTTCCCGGACGTTTCCAACCCCAAATATGATTGTATACAAGTTTAGGACCTCTAACATCAATTTCATCCAAAACTAACACATAAAACTCGACGAAACATGCTAAGATACACAAGGTCATTTCAAGGCAAACCTTTCGAACGTCATGGACGTTCTTGGACGTTTGACCTCCAAACTTCATGAAACTTGACACACTTCCTATAAACACTATAATTAGTCAGATAAGGACCTCAAAATCTCATTACACACACAAAAGTACATAACAACACATGAGGCACACAAGTGACTAGTCGTCGGACGTCTTGGTCGTCCCTTGACGTTTGACTTCCAATTCACCTAAATCTTTAGACACTGCCTCATTCCATATTATAAACCATTTTAGGACCTTATAACCTCATGGAAAACATGTTAGGCTCTAGTTTCACCTAAGTCATTTTAGAGGTGTCACAAAAGCTATCCATTCTATCTTTCCAAAACCTCCATTGATGAGCTTTGAAGCTCCAAGGAAGCAGGTCAAATTCTCCAAGTATTCAACTCAAATTTCATGGACAGATTCTCAATAAGGTATGGTGATTTCATCCTTGATTCTTCTATAATTCAAGGATCCAATTCAAAGGCTTTTCAAAAGATCTCAAAAATCATAAAAGTCCTATTTCGAATTCTAAGCATGGGTTCTTGCATGAAAGAGTTTAACTTGATGCTTATGAAGTATTCTCACTTAATTGATGGTATTATGGTCAAAAATACCATGAACCCATGTATTTCTTGAATTCCTAATTTTTGGTCTAAAGTGGGTGTATTGAGCATGACTTAATTATGTTGAATTTATGTTTAGATTGTGATGTGCTATTGAGTTATATGTTGGAATTGTTCATACTTTGCTTTATAGTGTTGATATCTATATTGGGCTTTGTTGAATTATTGATATGGATGAATTGTTGGTCTATTCTAATGGACATTGTAATTGGTAAATTCAATTGATGTATGGAATTGTTGGAGATGATGAGGGATGGTGATTGTGGCTATTGTAAGGTTGTAAGTTGACCTAATTTCTTCTTTAACGTTGAATTGATTATAATTTCTATTGATTGGTATGGTTTAATTATGGTGGCAGTGCTTAATTGTTATAACTGCTATGAACATTGCCTTGTCGGCATTATTTTATGAATTGTAGTATTATCATGTTATGGTATATGTGAATGTATAAGGTAATGGTACGCATGTGATGTTTATATGATCCTATATGGGTGCTATAATTATATGATAGAAAGTACTTCTTCTCTAATTGTTTATAGAATGGTATTGTATCTTATGTTGGTAGACTTAGTTGTATCTTGTGTTGGTAGACTTAGTTGTCCCTACCTTATACTTGAATTGTATTGATTGAGTGTATGAATGAAAGTCTAGGAGCAGTAGACCTAAAGTAGGTACCCTTCTATGAATGACTAATGTAAAACCTTGAATATGAAAAGAAGGTTAATAAAGAAGCCTTGAAGTGGTAGACCTAAATGGTGCCTCCTTCTTGAGTGAAATGATGGACTTAGAGGTAGGTTGGCTGGAACAACATGAAACCATCTCTAAGGAAGTCATAAGAGCTATCATAAATGAACCTTGATTGGCAGCCCTTGTGGACCCCTTCTTGTGAAAGGTATTACGAATGGGTAGGGCTTAGTGATGGTACCTTCTCTAATATGTTATAAGAATGAACTTACTCTATGAGAACCAAGGTAAAGCACCAAGTGGATATGCTTAACGGAGTAGCTCTAGTCGAGTATGAGACTAGAGTACAAAGAAACATTTTGATATCCCTTAAACTATGTGCCTACATGGGATATGTCCTAGTTCTACCCTTGGCAAGTAGAACACCTTCCACGGTGTCAGGTTTTGATAACACCAGATTTCATACCTAGCTAGTGTGGTCTATGTCGGTTAATGCCTATTATCATTATTTTGAATGTGCACTGTAGTTATTGGATAGGTTCTACAACGTGTGGGTAGTGGAATGGGACACTATCTACACATGACACGAGTAGGCCTTGAAGATGCTAAAGTGAGTTCCCTAGGTCTTCCAAGACAATTATGTCAAGTCCCTTAAATGCATGAATATCTCTTTAGGGTCTTTAGTAATGAATGTTTACTTGTTATGGTTGTGTTGCAAAGGAAACATCCTTATCTTTGGTAGTCTTGAGTAACACTTAGGTGTGTATTGAAGAGGTTGTACGGGCGGTCTCTTCACTTCTCACTTAGGTGGGTGTTGCGGTCAAATTGCACATGCAAGTGCACGTGATCGTACAAGCAATATATTGGCTCTTAATAAGGAGTCAGGTATCGTACCCACATGGACTTCAAACTAGACTCTATTAACTTTTCCAACTCTTAATTCAAAACAAGTGCAATGTCCATGTTTTATAAAGAGTATTAACTAAAAATTATAGCTAACTAAAAATGACTATAGTGATTCAATTCCTTAATTCGCAAACGGTATTATGAGAAAGATCCAGGACTGTGGCTTTAATCAGGAATCATGAAATTGTTATTCTCTATTAAAGGTTTTCTTGAAATTATCTCTTCGCTGAACCACGGGGTTAGATGTATGATCATAGTCTCTCGACCTCTAATCGCCTACAACAATTACCACCTTAACTACATCGTTGAGCGGGGATAAGATGAATAAGAGTTGAGCATTACGTTATCTTTATGTAGGGTGATCCAAGCAAGGTTTCTAGGTAGAAACGAATCAACCCTAGCTATTTAGAGTTAACCAAACTTCCTACTTTCCATGTTCTATCCTCTTATTCCTCTCTCGAGTTCAATTTGGACAATGAATTTATTTTTATGGTGGCCAATCATGAAATACAACAAGCAAGAAAGAAAGAACGAGTCATTGATAACTCATAGTCAAACCTTTAACAAATTAACCAATTTTCATTCATCTTGTAGCCACAGCCCTAGAACTAGGGTATTTAGCTAATCATGATCTTCAGAACAATATTCAAAGTTATGTAAATCATTCCAAAAAATCACAAGATGAAAAAAAGATAAAAATTACCCTACACGCAGCCAAGTATCGTTCTTGATGCCCCCGTTTGAAAATTAGAAAAAGAATCCATATAAAATTACAATAAGACCTTATTTATACTAAATTCAAATTTCTAAATGGGGGCTTCAGGAGCGCGACCCGGGGCTGGCATGAGGTGCACTGCCTCACGATTTATTTGAAGATTGAGATTCATCCACCAAGTGCGCAACGCGGAGGCTACACGTAGTCTTCTGCTTCAAAAATTAAATCGAGGCTTGAGATTTCTCTCCTCTATGCGCAACGCGGGACTGGCACGCAAATGCCTTTTAGGCATTTCTTCCGCTTCATTTTACTTTTCTTATTCCTTAGATTTTCTTGTCGCTTTATTAGCTCCTTTTAGTGCATTTTTTCTTTCACCTCGCCACCCTGCATAACTAATCATGTTGGTTAGTTTGGAAACACAGAATTCACTCAATAAGACTCGTAACCTAGACTTAACGACTCCAAACTAAGCTCAAATATAGGTATAAATAGCATTATGGGCATATAAATATGTCCAAGATCACTACCCTACACTTAAAAGCTTTGTTCGTCCTCGAGCAACTTCTAGTGACTCCTAGACATGGACACTAACTTGATTGTGCTTCTACCGTCTTCTCAAAATTCTTCCCTCTTATGATATGCCACCAATTTGATCATGCTATGACAACTTTATGCAACCACACTCGTGCCTTTCCATGTACTTTTTTGTATCACTTTGCTTCCTGCAACAAGCGCCTCTCACACCAATGAATAGTTTGTTCACACAAACTACGATTTCAACTAATCAACGGACTCATCAACCAAAACATCTCAGTCTCATGAAATGAAGTCATATGTATGCAGTGAGAACCATACGCTTGCCCATTATGTACATCTCTACTAATGACATGTGTTATACTTAAATATCAACCAGGACTTGTTCAGGTTCTAATGTAAGCTTAGGGTCATGGAAGATTCATGTATATGATAATAGTGACTTGTTCTCCCTAATGCACTATGTTTAACCTTGACTCTATAATTCATCTTTTCTTTACCGCCTTCAAATTTAACATGTTTTCTCGAATCGATTCTTTCCCCCTTTTCTTATATTTCTCATCATAAATTTTTATACTACTCTTAGCTTAAAGATAAATCAGATTACAATCAAGGTAGTTTACTCACTTCTTATACTGGGGCATTGTTTCACTTTCTCCTTTCATTCACCCTTACCACTTACTTTATCTCTTTCTTTGATCTGATTTCCTTGTTTCTGTCCTTCAGCCCAACACAGTGCATTAAGGATCGGGATAACTTCATTTGATCAATAAAGGGGATAAAACTTATTCTTAAGGTTTCAACAAAAGGTAGATTAAAGGCTCAAATGGGCTGACTAGGGGTAAAATAAGGTTCAATTTCTACAGTAATTTTCAAAGAAGGCCTGCTATCATCTTTTTTAGTACAATACATTTGTATTTCACTTCAATAACAACCCGGGCAAGTTGTACACTCAATCAGCATAACAATGACTATAATAATAACTCACCACTCATAGCACAAGTTGCATTCCAAAAGATCAAACTCAGCACATCATTTGTTATACAAAAGGTTCATTTAAGCTTAAATTGTACATTTTAATAGCATGAAAAACAGTTGCACTTCATATATATGTCAGTTCAATATCTCTTTTCGTACATATGCTTTTTCAAAGAGCTATGATTTCAGCATAACCCAACCTAGATTCGATTTACAACATTTCTTTTAAGTTGGTCGTCATCCATCTATCATTGGGAAGTCTGACACAATCTATGACTACGACTGACTCAATCCTAACAAATAAAATATTTTTTTGGTTGTACGGTTCAAAGGGACTCTCCTTGGCTAAAGAACTGTAAACAACTATTAAGCAACCCACAAACAAAACATAGTCCTGTAATTAAACAAAACATAAACAGAAAGCATACACAAAAAATGTTACCTCCACCCCACACTTAAACAATGGCACTGTCCTCAGTGCACAGTAAACATATCAAATCACACCACAAGGTAAAAGAAATACTCCCTGACTAATCCTTCATCACATCATCGTCTGCTACTGGCAGAGGTTCAATTTCATCCTCCGAGTCCTAATCAACATCTGAGTTAGTTTGTAACTTGTCTTTGTCGTCAGTTGGGACGTCATCACTAAATGGTTCTGCAAACATTGGCCAGATCCCTAACAGCGCCTCAGCATACGCATTCAAGGGATATTATTAGTGACCTCATGAAGCTTGGACCAATTTGATAGTCGACCACCAGTGTTGTGCTGTAACATCTCTAATCCGTACATCATAACCATAATCAGCTCATCCCGTCTATCCCGCTCTACAGTGGTAAGAGCGAGGCCTAATTCAGTATCAGGTCCTTTTGTTCTGGTAACATTCACAGTTGCAAGGTATAGAGGGGCCATGTAGTCCAGAGTTTCCTCCGCAACACCTGCACGACGACACAATATATTAGAAATAAAATATAATAAAATAAAACATTCCTAAATTATTATAATAAATCACGAGTTTCCTCCCGTGGAACACCTAATTTAATGTCGCGGCACGATCCATCTCATATCTCACTCCTCATCCAGGGTGAAATCTTCAACCTCACGATCCACATCCTTGCCAATGTAGTGTTTAACCCTTTGTCCATGTAAGACCCCGAAAAATGAATTAAGGTTCTTAGAGCCTCACATGTGTCTAAAAGGGTTTAAAATATGTTCATTAAGTAGTATGCCTAGTCTCCAATGCTAGTTGATGGTCTATGTTATATTGATGATGTTTCCTATACATTCAAACGATTATGTTAGGGCTAGGTGTGGTATACATGTTGATGTTTGAATACTCTTGTGTAGTATGATCCCTACCTATGAACTTCTACATGAATGTGTGGCTTTAGCATGATTAGGAGTCTTAGATTCATTGTTGAAGTTGTCTTATCTCCTATGTTATTATGTGGTGTGTGTTCTATGGTTTAAGGTACTTAAATGTGTATTGTGATATTTGTAAGGTGGCTGCCTTAATGTTAGGATCGTTGCCATTATGTGAACATGTGTTCCAATGTACACACACTCACACCTCATGCATACTTATGAAAGTAGTATAGGTTTATGGTGTCTAATGAAAGGATAATTCTCATATGCACTATTGTCTACTACTATGCATGTTAAGTATATGTTATGATCTATGATATGTATCCCTTAACTAGGATGACTTGATAGGTGTACTAGTATGGGCAAGGGTATGGGACCTTGTCTATGCATTGCACATGTGTGCCTTGATAGGATAGTTCCAAGGTTTGGTTTTCATGTACATGAATATGAATGCATGCTTATGTTATGGTTTTCATGTACATGAATATGAATGCATGCTTATGTTATGAATGTGTATAATGTCTTAAAGTGTTTATATGAAAGGATTGCTCATATAGTGACACCTATACACTTATGCATTGATGTATGAACATGTGGTATTTATGTGTTATGTGAAAGGATTTCTCATATATACGAACACACACACATGTATGATGATCTAGTCAAAAGAGGGGCGATTGGATGGTGTTCCCAAGAGTACCCTAAACTAGATGGTGATTTACATATGCTATGTCCATGTGAAAGGGTTTCTCACACGACTTAGGTTGATAAACTCTCATCTATAACCTATGAGATAAGCATATGAGGTGTTAGCTCTCCTAAGCCTATGTTTTTATAAAGAAGTGATAATAAAGGCTTTTCAATGAAGGGAACTTAGCTTAGCACCGAGTGAACTTGTAGATGAGGGAGTGGCATCTTCCTAAAGAGGGAAGGCTAAAGGGTCCACTAATGGTCCTCACGGGGTGGATAGACTCATAACCCAAAAAGGGTGTAGAGTGATGTTTCCATGACGGCCCCCAAGTTCCATAAACTATGCTTGCCACATAGGATCTAGCAAGTGATATCACCTAAGATGCTAGTTTAAGGTTAATGTTCTACTTTGGCTAAGTAGGGCACCTCTTCTTGGTGTGAAGTTCTCCAACACCAAATTCCATGTTTAGCACTCATGGTCTTAGTGTCGGTCAAGGCTATAGTTTCCTTAAAGTAAAATGGACAATGGAAGTAAATCACAAGGACCCTAACTAGGATAACCTAAGGGAAGTTGCTTAGTGTAGGTGGGGGTATGGGACTTCACCTATGCATTGCACAAGTAGCTCTTGAAGGGAGTTCTAGGAAGGTGTTCTAATGTATATGATTATGTTTATGTCTTTATGCATGACATTGTAGTATTTATCTACTTGTTGTGATGATATACATGGTATGAGTCTATATGGTGTGTCCTTACCTTATATGCATAGTATGAGTCTTATTGACTAAATGATGAAGTCTTGCTTGACATGAAAGAGGTTATATATGTTTGTCTTGTTGATGTATAAAATGCATATTAAGGCTTGTATCCTCTTTGTAGGTTTACTTAGTATGTGTGAGGTTATGGGACTTCACATGTACATTGCACAAGTAGACTTAAGAAGGGATTATGAGTAGAGTTCTATGTGGTTCTTATGAGGTGAAGTCAAAGTATGTTAATGTGACTATTGCTATGATTATGTTGGAATTCTTGACTTGTATATTGTCTTGTAATGAGTCCTTCTATGTGGTACCTAAAGTATGTTGGGTCAAATGTGAGTTATGTATCTTATTGTATGAAATACTTCTAATCATGTGTTGGGTTAATGAAGGTTGTATGCATGATTCCCTATTGGCCTTAAAGTAATTGTTGAGTGTGGATAGTGTTATGTGCCATTGTCTAAACATTGCACCAAGCATCACTAGAGGGTTACTTGGGAAGATAAGGAGTTAAAGTAAAAGGAAAGAGTTCACTATAAAATGAAATGAGTTCACTGTAATGGTAAAGGTGTCTACTGTAAAGTGGTGACTTATATGCCTTAAATGCTATGTGTGGTGTTATATGATGTGTGACCATTGAATATGCCTATATGAAGTATGTGAATTGTATAATGCTTATTATATCAAGTTTTATGAAGTTTTTACAAAAAAGGCATGATGCATGGTTTTAAGTAAAATGTCCCTTTTAAATGCATGTTTTTGCATGGTTGCCATACTTAGTGCATTCTTGTACTAACACCATTCTTCTCTACATTTTTACACAAAGTGTAGGTTATGGATTCTTAAAGGATGTCTATGTGTTGAAGAGCTTGATATGTGTTTCCCAAGCTCAAGAAAGGATTCCTTATGTTCCAAGGATTTCCTATGTCAAGTTTATATTCAACGTATTATAATAGCTTAAATATTATGTTATTATGTTAAAGATTCGTGTCCCTAATATATTCTATGATGTTGAGATTAAGATGGCAAAAGAGACTTAGAGTCTAACTATGTATCATGATTTATAGTTTACATATATATATGAAGTGATGTTTCTAGCATATGATGTGCTATGAAAAGTTTTAAATTTTCCGCTAAATTTACTATGACAATGCAATGAATGACGACTATGGGCTTGTATAAGATCTCCGATAGGTCAAGTACGCCGTGTTACTTCTAAGGGGTGCTCTCGAATGTGACAAACGTGGTATCAGAGCATAAGGTTTATAAAAGTGGTTTTAGGTTCCAAAAGTGTCATATTGCCACGTCTAGTAGAGTCTCATGTTCATTGGTGGTGAGTCGCGACATCATCAAATGATATGAGAGGCTATAAGATGATAGAGTTTCCCTTCTTCATCATTCTCATATCGTGCCATAGAACTTAACTCTATAAGATCTCTCTCTTATGTTTTCTTGTCCGGTGGTCTTTTAGATGTGATTGCTTGAATGAGATGGTATCTCAATGCTTGAGGGAGAAAAGGTGAGTTTTTATGCTTATTTTGGTTTATGACTTGACGAGGATTTGTGAAGGTGAATCTTTGATTATATGATGATGTGATGCCATTTATGGCTATATATGAGACCTATGTGAAATGAGATGTTATGTGAAAATTTATGTTATGATATGGTTTTAGCTTAATTAAGAGTTAGTACGGTTAAATTGATTTTCCTTTTTGGAATGGCATGTTGCTAAATGGTTTTACATGATTGTAGTCTAAAAATATGGTTTAGGTTTGGAATGCCTTTAAGGAAGGTGGAAAGTGGATAAAAATGCATCTTGCCCTTATATGTTTAAGTGTTCAATGTTGCCCTTTTGTATTTGTGTAATGGTTCAAATGTTGCCTTATTATGTGCGTAAATGCTTCATGGTTTCTTTTATGGATTGGAGTCTTTTTTATAGGCTTGATCCTAGAAGTGAAGATAGTGTGATTACCTTGTAGGGTGATGATGTGGGTTGGTTTTGACTTGCCTTGACCTTGGTGTTTAAGGGGATTATGTGATAAGGCATACCCCAAGTGGGGGATAATGTGCCTAGATGGTAAGGTATAGAATCCCCTTGATGTCCCTATATTGAATTCCTTTGAACCTTTTAGGTTGTTAATCAATTTTAAGTGATGAGATGAAGGTTGATAAACTAAGATCCTCTTGAGGTTGGGTTAAGTTACTCTTAATTGGGATTACCCTAAGTGGGGGATGGTGATGGAGTAGTAAGGTTGTAGATATTTTCTACCTTGTCCTTCTATTCTTACTTGAGCTTGAATCTAATGAATTTTAGTAAAGCCTGTTCATGATAGGAGCTTTTTATAAAGTATGAATTGCATGACCTCTATACGTTTGGTATGTATTGATTGACACTACCTTGAGGATATTCTTAAAATTCTAAAGTACTTGAAAAAAAAGAATTTTTGATCAAATTATGGTTTTCTCATGTTGATGGTGCATCTTTACATGCTAGTTGTGCATTTAACTTCATGAGATATGGTAAAATATGGTTGTAGTCATTTTTGATGTGTAAGGTTTAGCCTTATAAGGAGAAATTGAGCCTCTTTAAAATGAAAAATGTTGAGTCTCTTGAAAACCGTGTGGCTTTTATGTTTTGGAAAGCATGATTGTAGGTTCACTCTTGATAAGTGAAGGCATGTTTATCTTTTGTCCTTGTATGTGCCTATAAATTGTGTTACTTTTTCAACTTGATGCTTGCTTATGAAGTCTAGTGAAATGCTAAAAATTGAAATGTTGTGAAATGACTTCCTAATATGGTGATGTTCTTGGTGTGAATTACCATTTTTGACTTCACAGCATGTTTTGGTTAGAAGTTGAGAAATTCTCATTTTACAGTGAATTGACCTTTGTGCATTGCTTGTGTAAGAACTCATGAGACATGTAAGTATGTGAGGAGAAGGACATTCCTCCTTAAACATAACTAATCATGGTAAGGTGGAGTACGACTTTCATGGCATTATGACTAAATGATAAGAATTCATAGTTGATTTATTTGACTCAAGTTTATGTGCATTGAAGTATGAGTGCTTAATTGTTTCTTGAGTGATGTTGAACTTGATTATGTTTGACAAGAAGGTTATTTCATAATGAGCTCCTAATAAAGTGAAATGTAAAGACCATGTTATGATTAGGAGAAGGATGTTCCTCCTATGAACATGACAAGAAGCTATGTTAGTGATGCATTTTGAAAGTGAGTAAATAAAAGGTTTTGTTTTCTTGTGTTGCATTGAGTGATAAATGCCTTGAAGTTGTGTTCCTTGTAAGTTTGGTGCATTGACTTCTATGTGATTATTTTTTTTTGACTGTTGTGAGATGATCTATGGTTCATTGAGTCCTTGATGTGTTTAAGATATTCCAAGTGTCATTCGAGGACGAATGTTCCCAAGTGGGGGATATTGTAAGACCCCAAAAAAGATTCTTACAGACTCACATGTGTCTAAGAGGGTTTAAAATATTTTCATTAAGTGTTTTATATTATGTATACTTGATTTGAGGTGATTTGGAAGTCAAACGTCAAGGGACGACCAAGACGTTCGACGAATAGTCACCAAAGGGCCTTAAGTGTCTTTATGTGCTTATGTGTGTGTCATGCTCTCTTGAGGTCCTTATATGAATAATAATGATGGGTTTAGACCTAAATAAGTGTAAATAACTTGTTTGAGAAGTTTCGGAGCAACACGATTAAAGAAAATTCTTAATGTCCGGCAACTAGCGAAATTTCACTAGTTGACGTCCCTATGTTTGGCGAAGGTTTAGGAGGGTCATATGGAGTCCAAAACTTGTAAAAAGACTTTGGTTAGTTAGTGTGTTATATAGAGAGTCTAAACGTTTGAAAACGACACCCCAAGGACTACCGGAATGGTCCTTGGGAAGGACCCCAACATGGGTAGGCAGGCTGCCGAAGCAGTCTGCTAAAGTCAAGAATTGGGGGGATACTGTGCGACGCAGATATGAGAGGGACCTCACTGCCTCAGCTCAAAATTAAAAAATAAATTGGGGAATTAACCCCGCGACGCGCAGCCCTGTAAGACCTCGAAAATAAGATAAGGTGTCTAGAGCCTAACATGTTCGTCTTATCATTATAAGGTCCTAAAATGCCTTATTATGTCATATAGAGTCAGTGTGCAAAGTTCGAAGTGATTTGAAAGTCGAACGTCAAGGGACGTCCAAGACGTTCGACGAATAGTCGCTTATGTGCCTCATGTGTGTATGCATGCCTAAATTGTGTGAACTGAGTCAAATAAGTCTTGAAATGGTTTTAAATTATGTTTAATGTTACTATATGAAGTTTCGTGAAGTTTGGAGGTCAAACGCCCAAGAACGTCCAAGACGTTCGAAAGATAGCCCCTAAGAAATTCATCGTATGTCATGTTGGGGTCAAGGCTGTTTGGACGTCTTGTAGGTGTTTGTTTTGGATGAAACTTATGTGGTAGGTCTATAACATGTTAAGGTTTGAAATCGCGTTGGAAACGTCCGGGTACGACTTCTAAAGGGCCCCATAAGAGGCCCCAAAAGAAGGACCTCAAGGCTGCCTAAACACTGCCTGGGTAGTGTCTCTTGACGGACCCAATGACGGACCGTTGGGACCCCAACGGACCGTCAAGCAGGTCCCGTCGAAGGAGACTTGCCTTGGGCAGGTTGTGAGCCAAGAAATTGGCCAAGTGTCCTGCGACGGAAGGCTGCCACGGCCCGTCATGGCCACGACGCCCCGTCGAGGACCTCGTCGCAAGCTGCCTGCGAGTTGGCTGCCTGCGTGCTGCCACTTAAAGGGGTGAATGGTAAATTCACCCCACGTCCTAACCTGACTATAATAGGTTTAATTAAGTGATTTTAGGTGTATATAAGCCATCCAAAACGTGATTTACCCATTCTCAAATCCCCTCACTCAAATTGAACCCTTCCCTTCCCAAAACATTCTCTCTAGAAACCCCCATGGTTTTTGAAGCTCAAGAACAGCTTGTAGATGGGATTCTCATGGGTTCTTCATCAAGTTTTATGGGGCTTCATGAAGATTAAGATATGGTGATCTTCATCTCTAGTTATCTTTTCATCTAGAGAGCCATTCTCAATGTTTTTCAAAGAAAGTTTATGATCAAAGTTCTTCTTCTCCAATCTAGCCATGGGTTCTTTCTCAAAACGTTTTTAATGATTAAATCATGATGAATTGAAGTTAATACAGTGATTTGAATGTTATTTCACTCCAATTGCATGATGAACCCATGTTCCTTCCAAAATTGGTTTAGCTCTTACATGGGCTTTGTGATCTTGACTTGTTATCGATTGAACTATGATTCTCTTACGTTGAGGTGATGGTATATACTGTTATTTACATGAATTTATGTTGAATTGATGTTGAATGATGCATGAGGATTAATGTATGAAGATTTGAGCATGTTTAGCCTAGTTTTCTATAGTTCACTTTAACATTGGTTTTCTTGTGATCTAAAGTGAATTTCGATTAAGTTGTGGTTCTTGTAGCTACTGTTTTAGGTTAATACCATGGTTGAATTGTGGATATAAATCATGTATGACTAAAGTAGAAAAGGCTTGGTTTGAATTAATCTAGGCTCTTCTTGTCTATGAAGTTGTAACTTGTGATCTTAACGTTAGGTTAGTCGCTATAAGAATTGATTATGGTTAATGTCTATAGCTGCTGCCTATAATGAAATATGAGGATGAATTATATGTAATTAATACAATATGGGTCAATTCATGATAGGTTGAATATGATTAACCTATGTAAACTTACTTTCCATGAACTCCCTATATAAAGTATGCTTGTATCGACCTTAATGGCAAATTGTAGTAGTGTCTCATCTAGATTATGATTTCATTAGCTACTGCCTTAGGGTGATATGATTCATGAAATATGACCTATAATCCATATGAATGAAATTGATTAATGATCTATGTTATTCTACTTTCCTAGTATGTTGATATGTTGTATTATGTTATGGTAAAATCATGTAGTGACTTGTACATGGTTTCTTATATGTTTAAAGTACATTTAGCTACTGCCATATATGTGTTTTATTGATGAATAAGGTGTATTGATCAATGATGATCAAAGGATGAGAATTTGGTAAGAATGCTTATTCTCTTTACTCTTCTACTTCTCTATTCCTTATAGTAATGTTGATGAAGCCTTGTATGGCATTGTGTGGTATGGTCCACTTATGGTGGCGGTGTTTACTTTATTGTCATTATATATGTGTTGACCATGGCCATGAAGGCAAATTGATGAACTTATGAACATGTGCTTAAAATTATACTATGAGAAGCTTATGCCTACTTTCCTATTCTAGTTGTGAATTAGGTTATGTGGCTATTGTATGGGCATGTGTATAATCATGTTAGGGTGTTGTATAGGTGCTGCTATTGATGTGATAAAGTGGTTAATAGCCTCTACCCATGTATCCCTTATATGAAAGTGTAAATAGCTAAAGTTAGGAGTATTGATTTCATGGTATATATTGCCTTGTCTTCTATGCTATTATGTGTTGTGTGCTATGTGCTTGAAAGTATAATGTGGTCTAATAGTGTGGCTGACTTAAGATGATATTGCTAGCCATGATGTGATCATATTGGTCAATGTACACACACTCTCACTTACATGCATATTACAAGTAGTATGAGTCATTGGGTCTAAATGAAAGGTAGTTCTCATATTCACTAATGTCTACTACTATGCATATCAAGGTGATGCTTATGAATGTATGATTTGTATTCCCTTACTAGGATGACTTGATAGGTGTACTAGTATGGACAAGGGTATGGGACCTTGTCTATGCATTGCACATGGATATCTTGATAGGATAGTTCCTAGGTTTGGTTCTTATGCATATGAAGGATGATTATATGAACATGTTATGAATATGATATGATGAAGTATGAATGTGTATAGTGTCTTAGTAGGTTTATATGAAAGGATTGCTCATATAGTTATACCTATAGACTTATGCATTGATATATGAACATGTGTGACTTGATGTGTTATGTGAAAGGTTTGCTCACATCTATATATACACTCACACACATGGATGATCTAGTTAGGGAGAAGAGGTCTAACTAGGAGGGCCCAAGAATACTCCAAAACTAGATAGGTACTTGAATATGCTATAAGCATATGAATGATGAATATCCTAAGACTATGTTTTATAAACAAAGGTAATAAAGTCTTTTCAATAAAGGGAACTTAGCCTAGCACCGAGTGAACTTGACATTGAGAGGTGTTGACTTCCCTTAGAGGAATATTTCACCATTTGTCCCTTATAGAGTGTTGACTTCCCTTAGAGGAATAATCACCTATGGACCTACGTATGGTGTCGACTTCCCTTAGAGGAATATTCACCTATGTACTTACATGAAGTGTTGACTTTCCTTGAGGAATATTCACTCATGTTATCTCATGAGGTGAGGCCCCATTACCAAATGGTATATAGAGGGAATACCTATCTCTTAGTTCCATAAACTATGCTTGCCACATAGGATCTAGCAAAGTGAATTCACTTGATATGCTAGCATGTATGTTAATGTTCTACCTTGGCTAGGTAGTAACACCTTCCTTTGGTGTAGGGCTCTACAACACCAAATTCCATGATTAGCACCCATGGTCTTAGTGTCAGTTAAGGCTATGGTTTCCCTAAAGGTAAAATGGACAATGGAAGTAATTGAATAGGATCCTAACTAGGAGGACTTAAGGTAAGTTACTTAGGATAGATGGAAGTAATGAACCCATCTAGACATTGCACAAGTGACTCCTTAGGAAGTCTTAGGAAGGTTCTCTAATGCATATGATTATGTATGTGTCCTTTATGTATGATGTTGTAGTCTTGGATTGACTATGTTTATGTTGTACTATACTTCTATGATGGCATGTGTTGTCTTGTGTAGATACTATATATGGTATTCTCTTATGTTCCTAAGGTGATGCATTGCACCAAGTATCCCTAAAGGATTATTTAGGAGATTAATGAATTGAAAGAAAGAGTTAAATGCTAAGAAGGGTGAGTTCACTATAAAGTGACCTTTATGTGCACTTATATTCTATATGTGCTTTCATATGATGATTGGCCTTTGATTGTGTTTCTATGACGTATGTGGATGATATAAATGATGTTAACAAAGGTTTTATGATGATTTACTCAAAATGGCATGAAGTATGATTTCAAGGAAATGTCCCTTTTTAAATGCATGTTTTCGCATGGTTGCCATACTTAGTACATTCTTGTGCTAATCCCATTCTTCTTTACTTTTTACACAAAGTGTAGGTATTGGAATGCTTAAAGGAGATCTATGATCGAGAAGCTTGATAGGTGTTTTCTCAAGCTCAAGGAAAGGAATCCTTAAGTTCAAGGATGTCCTACTTATGTCTTTAATATGAAGTCTTTAAATATTGTATAGTTATGTAAGGTATCGTATTGGGCCGTGTCCCTAATGTATTCTAAAGTTATTGAGTCTAAGATGGCAAAGAGACTTAGAGTTTAAATATGTATTATGACTTATGTTTTATATATATACGATGTGATGTTTCTAGCATATGATGTGCTATTAAAAGTTTTAAATTTTCCGCTAAATTTACTATGCCAATGCAATGAATGATATGAGAGGCTTGTCTTAGACCTCCGAGAGGTCGACGACGCCGGTTACAATCCAAGATTTGTACCCTATCTTCTAGGGTATGCTTTTGGGTTGTGACAAACTTGGTATCAGAGCATGAGGTTTATAAAGCGGTTTTAGGTTCTAAAAAGTCTCATATTGCCACGTCTAGTAGAGTCTCGTATCATTGGTGGTGAGTCGCGACACATTCAATGGTACGAGAGGCTATAGGACGATAGAGTTTCCCTTCTTCATCAATCTCATATCGTGCCATAGAACTTAATCCTATAAGATCTCTCTCTTATGTTTTCTTGTCCGGTGGTCTTTTAGATGTGATTGCTTGGATGAGATTGCTCTATGCTTGAGGGAGAAAAGGTGAGTTTGAAATGCTTATCTTTGTTTTAGGGTTTGAATGAGTATGTATGAAGGTGACACTTGTCCTTATTTGATGATGTATATACTAACTAAGGCGACTTGAAGGGTCAACTAGACTTAGGTAGGGGTATGGGACTCTACCTATGTCTTGCCCTAGTTTGCCTTGATGGAGACCTTAGGAGGTTAATATTATGTATGTGTATGATGATAGATATGAATGTCCTTATGTAATGATCTCTATGCTTATAATCATGTAAATAGCCTAGTGTGCTAAAGATATGGAGTTATCCATGCATGAAGGTTATAGATGAGTGGAGTATGATGCTAATTGTAGTTCTTGTTGGGTTACTTGGTTTAGTGAAGTTATGGAGCTTTACGTGATCATTGCACATGTTAACTCTATGGGGATTATGATTGGTTATCTTACCTTGCTATGCATGAAATATCTCTTATTTGACGATGTGATGCCATTTATGGCAATATATGAAATCTATGTGAAATAGCATGTTATGTCAATGATGTATGTCATGATATAGTTGAAGTATGCTAGAAGTTATAGTGGTTAAAGTGATTTCTCTTAAATCGTGTATTCCTATATGATTTTGTATGATAGTATCCAAATATTTGGATTTGAACTTGGATTGTTTAATGACTACCTATGGAGGTATGCTATCCTATGAGTGTATGCGATTAAAAATGTGCATTGTTTTCCTTTGCATATAAATGATACTTGATGAGTTGCTAGCATAAATTGGAGTCTTTTACGGAGACTTGAATTGTAAATATAGTATGCATGCTTATGAAGAATGAGTTGGTAAAGCTTTATTTTTTTTATAATTCCATACTTGTTCCATCAAATGTCTAAATGTTACACTTTTGGGTATTTGGAAGCATGCTCGTTATAGAGACTAGGCAACTTATTGTATCATGTTTGGAGCACTTATTAATTTGCTCTTAATTGGGTTTACCCTAAGTGGGGGATGGTGTTTGAGTGGTGAGATTGTAGAAATTGTCTACATTGTTCTTCTATTCTTACACGAATTTGAAAATATGAATTCTTAGTATGCTTGTTCATGAAAATAGTCTTGCATAAAGTGTGAATTGCATGATCTTTATATGATTGGTATGAATTAATTGACATCATCTTCGAGACATGGTAAATTTTCCAAAGGGCATGAAAAGAAATTTTTGATAAAATCCATGTTTTCTCTTGTTGACTTGCATTTTAATGTGCTAATTGTGAAGTTGACTTCATGAGGTAAGACAAGGAACTTGGAAATAGTCACTTGTAGGGTAAATTGTTTAGCCTTGCAATAGAAGTTGAGTCTCTTTTACCATGAAATATGTTGACTCTCTTGAAAATTTAGTGACTTGATGATTTGTAATATAAAATTGTAGGCTCATTCTTGAAAGGTGAAAGCATGTTTTGCTAAGTGTATACGTGTGTGCCTATGGTTTGTGCTATTTTTCCAAAATGAGGCTTACTTTAAGGGTGAGTAATATGTTAAGAAAAGAGATTTGTGGAATGACTTCCTATTTTGTTGTGATGCACTTGGTGTGACTTGCCATTTAGACTTCACTAGGAAGAAAAATATATGCATGACTTTGCTTGAAAGTTGGAATTTCTCATTTTTAAGGAAATTGACCTTGTACTTTGCTAAGGTGTGAACTCATGATACATGTAATGTGTTGAGGAGCAAGACATTCCTCCATGGACACCACTAAGCATGGTATGGTTGAGTATGACCTTCATGGTACTAGGTCTAACTAATGAAGATTTTTGTTAAATGCAATTAACTCAAATCTATGTGCATTGAAGTATGAATGCCTACTTGTTTTGAGTATTGTTGAAATCTGTCTATATGTGGCCTTGCAAGATGATATCTTGAGGAATTAAGGTGCAATGACCATGTTATGATTAGGAGAAGTATGTTCCTCCTATGAACATGATAAGAGCCTCTTTGATTAATGCATTAAGGGTGAGTGAATCGAAGTTTTGCTTACTTGTGTGCATGGAGTGCTAAAATGATTTGATGATATTTTAAAGGTGACGAACTGCTCTTATATGCATTGAAGTCATTGATGTGATTAAAGAGTCCTAAGTGTCATTCGAGGACGAATGTTCCCAAGTGGGGGATATTGTAAGACCTCGAAAATGAGATAAGGTGTCTAGAGCCTAACATGTTCGTCTTATCGTTATAAGGTCCTAAAATGCCTTATTATGTCATATAGAGTCAGTGTGCAAAGTTCGAAGTGATTTGAAAGTCGAACGTCAAGGGACGTCCAAGACGTTCGACGAATAGTCGCTTATGTGCCTCATGTGTGTATGCATGCGTAAATTGTGTGAACTGAGTCAAGTAAGTCTTGAAATGGTTTTAAATTATGTTTAATGTTACTATATGAAGTTTCGTGAAGTTTGGAGGTCAAACGCCCAAGAACGTCCAAGACGTTCGAAAGATAGCCCCTAAGAAATTCATCGTATGTCATGTTGGGGTCAAGGCTGTTTGGACGTCTTGTAGGTGTTTGTTTTGGATGAAACTTATGTGGTAGGTCTATAACATGTTAAGGTTTGAAATCGCGTTGGAAACATCCGGGTACGACTTCTAAGGGCCCCATAAGAGGCCCCAAAAGAAGGACCTCAAGGCTGCCTAAACACTGCCTGGGTAGTGTCTCTTGACGGACCCAATGACGGACCGTTGGGACCCCAACGGACCGTCAAGCAGGTCCCGTCGAAGGAGACTTGCCTTGGGCAGGTTGTGAGCCAAGAAATTGGCCAAGTGTCCTGCGACGGAAGGCTGCCACGTCCCGTCATGGCCACGACGCCCCGTCGAGGACCTCGTCGCAAGCTGCCTGCGAGTTGGCTGCCTGCGTGCTGCCACTTAAAGGGGTGAATGGTAAATTCACCCCACGTCCTAACCTGACTATAATAGGTTTAATTAAGTGATTTTAGGTGTATATAAGCCATCCAAAACGTGATTTACCCATTCTCAAATCCCCTCACTCAAATTGAACCCTTCCCTTCCCAAAACATTCTCTCTAGAAACCCCCATGGTTTTTGAAGCTCAAGAACAGCTTGTAGATGGGATTCTCATGGGTTCTTCATCAAGTTTTATGGGTATTCATGAAGATTAAGGTATGGTGATCTTCATCTCTAGTTATCTTTTCATCTAGAGAGCCATTCTCAATGTTTTTCAAAGAAAGTTTATGATCAAAGTTCTTCTTCTCCAATCTAGCCATGGGTTCTTTCTCAAAACGTTTTTAATGATTAAATCATGATGAATTGAAGTTAATACAGTGATTTGAATGTTATTTCACTCCAATTGCATGATGAACCCATGTTCCTTCCAAAATTGGTTTAGCTCTTACATGGGCTTTGTGATCTTGACTTGTTATCGATTGAACTATGATTCTCTTACGTTGAGGTGATGGTATATACTGTTATTTACATGAATTTATGTTGAATTGATGTTGAATGATGCATGAGGATTAATGTATGAAGATTTGAGCATGTTTAGCCTAGTTTTCTATAGTTCACTGTAACATTGGTTTTCTTGTGATCTAAAGTGAATTTCGATTAAGTTGTGGTTCTTGTAGCTACTGTTTTAGGTTAATACCATGGTTGAATTGTGGATATAAATCATGTATGACTAAAGTAGAAAAGGCTTGGTTTGAATTAATCTAGGCTCTTCTTGTCTATGAAGTTGTAACTTGTGATCTTAACATTAGGTTAGTCGTTATAAGAATTGATTATGGTTAATGTCTATAGCTGCTGCCTATAATGAAGTATGAGGATGAATTATATGTAATTAATACAATATGGGTCAATTCATGATAGGTTGAATATGATTAACCTATGTAAACTTACTTTCCATGAACTCCCTATATAAAGTATGCTTGTATCGACCTTAATGGCAAATTGTAGTAGTGTCTCATCTAGACTATGATTTCATTAGCTACTGCCTTAGGGTGATATGATTCATGAAATATGACCTATAATCCATATAAATGAAATTGATTAATGATCTATGTTATTCTACTTTCCTAGTATGTTGATATGTTGTATTATGTTATGGTAAAATCATGTAGTGACTTGTACATGGTTTCTTATATGTTTAAAGTACATTTAGCTACTGCCATATATGTGTTTTATTGATGAATAAGGTGTATTGATCAATGATGATCAAAGGATGAGAATTTGGTAAGAATGCTTATTCTCTTTACTCTTCTACTTCTCTATTCCTTATAGTAATGTTGATGAAGCCTTGTATGGCATTGTGTGGTATGGTCCACTTATGGTGGCGGTGTTTACTTTATTGTCATTATATATGTGTTGACCATGGCCATGAAGGCAAATTGATGAACTTATGAACATGTGCTTAAAATGATACTATGAGAAGCTTATGCCTACTTTCCTATTCTAGTTGTGAATTAGGTTATGTGGCTATTGTATGGGCATGTGTATAATCATGTTAGGGTGTTGTATAGGTGCTGCTATTGATGTGATAAAGTGGTTAATAGCCTCTACCCATGTATCCCTTATATGAAAGTGTAAATAGCTAAAGTTAGGAGTATTGATTTCATGGTATATATTGCCTTGTCTCCTATGCTATTATGTGTTGTGTGCTATGTGCTTGAAAGTATAATGTGGTCTAATAGTGTGGCTGACTTAAGATGATATTGCTAGCCATGATGTGATCATATTGGTCAATGTACACACACTCTCACTTACATGCATATTACAAGTAGTATGAGTCATTGGGTCTAAATGAAAGGTAGTTCTCATATTCACTAATGTCTACTACTATGCATATCAAGGTGATGCTTATGAATGTATGATTTGTATTCCCTTACTAGGATGACTTGATAGGTGTACTAGTATGGACAAGGGTATGGGACCTTGTCTATGCATTGCACATGTATATCTTGATAGGATAGTTCCTAGGTTTGGTTCTTATGCATATGAAGGATGATTATATGAACATGTTATGAATATGATATGATGAAGTATGAATGTGTATAGTGTCTTAGTAGGTTTATATGAAAGGATTGCTCATATAGTTATGCCTATAGACTTATGCATTGATATATGAACATGTGTGACTTGATGTGTTATGTGAAAGGTTTGCTCACATCTATATATACACTCACACACATGGATGATCTAGTTAGGGAGAAGAGGTCTAACTAGGAGGGCCCAAGAATACTCCAAAACTAGATAGGTGCTTGAATATGCTATAAGCATATGAATGATGAATATCCTAAGACTATGTTTTATAAACAAAGGTAATAAAGGCTTTTCAATAAAGGGAACTTAGCTTAGCACCGAGTGAACTTGACATTGAGAGGTGTTGACTTCCCTTAGAGGAATATTTCACCATTTGTCCCTTATAGAGTGTTGACTTCCCTTAGAGGAATAATCACCTATGGACCTACGTATGGTGTCGACTTCCCTTAGAGGAATACTCACCTATGTACTTACATGAAGTGTTGACTTTCCTTGAGGAATATTCACTCATGTTATCTCATGAGGTGAGGCCCCATTACCAAATGGTATATAGAGGGAATACCTATCTCTTAGTTCCATAAACTATGCTTGCCACATAGGATCTAGCAAAGTGAATTCACTTGATATGCTAGCATATATGTTAATGTTCTACCTTGGCTAGGTAGTAACACCTTCCTTTGGTGTAAGGCTCTACAACACCAAATTCCATGATTAGCACCCATGGTCTTAGTGTCGGTTAAGGCTATGGTTTCCCTAAAGGTAAAATGGACAATGGAAGTAATTGAATAGGATCCTAACTAGGAGGACTTAAGGTAAGTTACTTAGGATAGATGGAAGTAATGAACCCATCTAGACATTGCACAAGTGACTCCTTAGGAAGTCTTAGGAAGGTTCTCTAATGCATATGATTATGTATGTGTCCTTTATGTATGATGTTGTAGTCTTGGATTGACTATGTTTATGTTGTACTATACTTCTATGATGGCATGTGTTGTCTTGTGTAGATACTATATATGGTATTCTCTTATGTTCCTAAGGTGATGCATTGCACCAAGTATCCCTAAAGGATTATTTAGGAGATTAATGAATTGAAAGAAAGAGTTAAATGCTAAGAAGGGTGAGTTCACTATAAAGTGACCTTTATGTGCACTTATATTCTATATGTGCTTTCATATGATGATTGGCCTTTGATTGTGTTTCTATGACGTATGTGGATGATATAAATGATGTTAACAAAGGTTTTATGATGATTTACTCAAAATGGCATGAAGTATGATTTCAAGGAAATGTCCCTTTTAAATGCATGTTTTCGCATGGTTGCCATACTTAGTACATTCTTGTGCTAATCCCATTCTTCTTTACTTTTTACACAAAGTGTAGGTATTGGAATGCTTAAAGGAGGTCTATGATCGAGAAGCTTGATAGGTGTTTTCTCAAGCTCAAGGAAAGGAAATCCTTAAGTTCAAGGATGTCCTACTTATGTCTTTAATATGAAGTCTTTAAATATTGTATAGTTATGTAAGGTATCGTATGGGCCGTGTCCCTAATGTATTCTAAAGTTATTGAGTCTAAGATGGCAAAGAGACTTAGAGTTTAAATATGTATTATGACTTATGTTTTATATATATACGATGTGATGTTTCTAGCATATGATGTGCTATTAAAAGTTTTAAATTTTCCGCTAAATTTACTATGCCAATGCAATGAATGATAAGAGAGGCTTGTCTTAGACCTCCGAGAGGTCGACGACGCCGGTTACAATCCAAGATTTGTACCCTATCTTCTAGGGTATGCTTTTGGGTTGTGACAAGCCCACTCCCAGATCCTGTAACGTCATTTTTAAGTCAATTTTGACATGTCTAAAAGTCCCAATAAGCATGGGGGTGTTTTGGTAACTTAAAGGGAAGGTTATAAGCTGATTTTATGACTTATTTAACCCCTTTTTCAAGCCAAAACCCCAAAACCCAATAAGAAAATCAAAAATCCCAAATCACACTTGTTCCCCAAATTCTCTCAAACCTCCATTGGAGGGAAAACTTAAGTTCAAGCTATGGGGTGGACTTTCATGGTTTCTTCTCAAATTTCTCATGGGTCTTCAATAAATAAGGTATGGTGATCCTTCATCCTTAGTTATCCATTCATCTAAGGAGTCAATCAAGGATTTTCAAATATGATTCAAAGACCAAAATTCCCAATTTTCAATCTAGCCATGGGTTCTTTCTCAAATTGATTTCAAAATCATGTTTATGATAAATTGATTATTATATACTGTTTTAAAGATGAATTTCAATCCAATTTCATAATGAACCTATGATCCTCCTAAATTTCTCAAATTAGCCTATGATATGGGCATTGTGATCTTGACTTTGTATTGGTTGAATTATGATTCTAGCATGTTAAATTGCTTATATCTAATGTATAAATTGTATATTAATGGTGAATTGTTGATGAGTGATACATGTGGATAAAGGTTGATGGTCTGAATGATATTAGTCTATAATTCTCCTATCTTCTCTAGATTGCTAATGAAGCTTCAATGTCATCTCGATTCTATTGTAAATTGAAGAATGATTTCATTTATGAAATGGTTCCTTTAGCTACTGTTTTATACATGTATTGATGTTGAATTATTGTAATTTATCAATGATGATCAAAGCTTGGAGGAATTTTAAGTTTGATCTATTCTCTCTACTCTTCTTATAGAATTGCTAGTTGATGTAGCCTTGTATGGCATTGTGTGGTATGGTCCACCTATGGTGGGGTGTTTATGTTGTTTTTATGCTATTATGTGTTGTGATCATGGCCTTGAAGGCAATTGTATCTTGAAAGTGTGGTTATGATGATCACACAATGTTAAGTATTATGCCTAGTCTCCAATGCTAGTTGATGGTCTATGTTATATTGATGATGTTTCCTATACATGCAAACGACTATGTTAGGGCTAGGTGTGGTCTACATGTTGATGTTTGAATACTCTTGTGTAGTATGATCCCTACCTATGAACTTCTACATGAATGTGTGGTCTTAGCATGATTAGGAGTCTTAGATTCAATGTTGAAGTTGTCTTATCTCCTATGTTATTATGTGGTGTGTGGTCTATGGTTTAAGGGATTTAAATGTGTATTGTGAAATTTGTAAGGTGACTACCTTAATGTTAGGATCGTTGCCATTATGTGAACATGTGTTCCAATGTACACACACTCACACCTCATGCATACTTATGAAAGTAGTATAGGTTCATGGTGTCCAATGAAAGGATAATTCCCATATGCACTATTGTCTACTACTATGCATGTTAAGTATATGTTTTGAATTATGATATGTATCCCTTAACTAGGATGACTTGATAGGTGTACTAGTATGTGCAAGGGTATGGGACCTTGTCTATGAATTGCATATGTTTGCGTTGATAAGATAGTTCCAAGGTTTGGTTTTCTATGCACATTAATATGAATGCATGCTCATGTTATGAATGTGTATAATGTCTTAAAGTGTTTATATGAAAGGATTGTTCATATAGTGACACCTATACACTTATGCATTGATGTATGAACATGTGGTCTTAATGTGTTATGTGAAAGGATTGCTTACATATATGAACACACACATGTATGATGATCTAGTCAAAAGAGGGGTGATTGGAAGGTGTTCCCAAGAGTACCCTAAACTAGATGGTGCTTTACATATTCTATGTCCATGTGAAAGGGTTTCTCACATGACTTAGGTTGATGAACTCTCATCTATAACCTATGAGCTAAGCATATGAGGGGTTAACTCTCCTAAGCCTATGTGTTTATAAAGAAGTGATAATATGGGCTTTTCAATAAAGGGAACTTAGCTTAGAACCGAGTGAACTTGTAGATGAGGGAGTGACACCTTCTTAAGAGGGAAGGCTAAAGGGTCCATTAATGATCCTCACGGGGTGGATAGCCTCATGACCCAAAAAGAGTGTAGAGTGATGTTTCCATGATGGCCCCCAAGTTCCATAAACTATGCTTGACACATAGGATCTAGCAAGTGATATCACCTAAGATGCTAGTTTAAGGTTAATGTTCTAATTTGGCTAAGTAGGGCACCTCTTCTTGGTGTGAGGTTCTCCAACACCAAATTCCATGTTTAGCACTCATGGTCTTAGTGTCGGTTAAGGCTATAGTTTCCCTAAAGTAAAATGGACAATGGAAGTAAATGACGAGGACCCTAACTAGGATAACCTAAGGGAAGTTGCTTAATGTAGGTGGGGGGATGGGACTTAACCTATGCATTGCACAAGTAGCTCTTGAAGGGAGTTCTAGGAAGTTGTTCTAATGTATGTGATTATGTTTATGTTTTTATGCATGACATTGTAGTATTTGTCTACTTGTTGTGATGATATGCATGGTATGAGTCTATACGGTGCGTCCTTACCTTATATGCATAGTATGAATTTTATTGACTAAATGATGAAGTCTTGCTTGACATGAAAGAGGTTATATATGCTTGTATTTTGATGTATAAAATGCATATTAAGGCTTGTAGTCACTTTGTAGGTTTACTTAGTATGTGTGAGGTTACGGGACTTCACATGTACATTGCACAAGTAGACTTAAGAAGGGATTATGAGTAGATTTCTATGTGGTTCTTATGAGGTGAAGTCCAAGTATGTTAATGTGACTATTGCTATGATTATGTTGGAAGTCTTGACTTTTATATTGTCTTGTAATGAGTCCTTCTATGTGGTCCCTAAAGTATGTTGGGTCTAATGTGAGTTATGTATCTTATTGTATGACATACTTCTATGAATGCATGTGTTGGGTTAATGAAGGTTGTATGCATGATTCCCTAGTGGCCTTAAAGTAATGGTTGAGTGTGGATAGTGCTATGGGGCATTGTCTAAACATTGCACCAAGCATCACTAGAGGGTTACTTGGGAAGATAAGGAGTTAAAGTAAAAGGAAAGAGTTCACTCCAAAATGAAATGAGTTCACTGTAATGGTAAAGGTGTCTACTGTAAAGTGGTGACTTATATGCCTTAAATGCTATGTGTGGTGTTATATGATGTGTGACCATTGAATATGCCTATATGAAGTATGTGAATTGTATAATGCTTTTTATATCAAAGTTTTATGAAGTTTTTACAAAAAAGGCATGATGCATGGTTTTAAGTAAAATGTCCCTTTTAAATGCATGTTTTTCCATGGTTACCATACTTAGTGCATTCTTGTACTAACACCATTCTTCTCTACCTTTTTACACAAAGTGTAGGTTACGGATTCTTAAAGGATGTCTATGTGATGAAGAGCTTGATATGTGTTTCCCAAGCTCAAGAAAGGATTCCTTATGTTCCAAGGATTTCCTATGTCAAGTTTATATTCAATGTATTGTAATAACTTAAATATTATGTTATTATGTTAACGGTTCGTGTCCCTAATATATTCTATGATGTTGAGTCTAAGATGGCAAAAGAGACTTAGAGTATAACTCTGATTTATAGTTTATATATATATATATATATATATATATATATATATATATATATATATATATATATATATATATATATATATATATATATATATATATATATATATATATATATGAAGTGATGTTTCTAGCATATGATGTGATATGAAAAGTTTGAAATTTTCCGCTAAATTTACTATGACAATGCAATGAATGATGACTATGGGCTTGTATAAGACCTCCGAGAGGTCAAGTACGTCATGTTACATCTAGGGGGTGCTCCCCGGATGTGACAAATGTGGTATCAGAGCATGAGGTTTATGAACGTGGTTTTAGGTTCCAAAAAGTCTCATATTACTACGTCTAGCAGAGTCTCGTGTTCATTGGTGGTGAGTCGCGACATCATCAAATGATATGAGAGGCTATAAGATGATAGAGTTTCCCTTCTTCATCATTCTCATATCGTGCCATAGAACTTAACTCTATAAGATCTCTCTCTTATGTTTTCTTGTCCGGTGGTCTTTTAGATGTGATTGCTTGAATGAGATGGTATCTCAGTACTTTAGGGAGAAAAGGTGAGTTTTTATTCTTATTTTGGTTTATGACTTGATGAGGATGTGTGAAGGTGAATCTTTGATTATATGATGATGTGATGCAATTTATGGCTATATATGAGACCTATGTGAAATGACATATTATGTGAAGATTTATGATATGATATGGTTTTAGCTTAATTAAGAGTTAGTACGGTTAAATTGATCTTCCTTTTTGGAATGGCATGTTGCTAAATGGTTTTACATGATTGTAGTCTAAAAATATGGTTTAGGTTTGGAATGCCTTTAAGGAGGGTGGAAAGTGGATAAAAATGCATCTTGCCCTTATATGTTTAAGTGTTCAATGTTGCCCTTTTGTATTTGTGTAATGTTTCAAATGTTGCCTTATTATGTGTGTAAATGCTTCATGGTTTCTTTTATGGATTGGAGTCTTTTTTATAGGCTTGATCCTAGAAGTGAAGATAGTGTGATTACCTTGTAGGGTGATGATGTGGGTTGGTTTTGACTTGCCTTGACCTTGGTGTTTAAGGGGATTATGTGATAAGGCATACCCCAAGTGGGGAATAATGTGCCTAGATGGTAAGGTCTAGAATGACCTTGATGTCCCTATATTGAATTCCTTTGAACCTTTTAGATTGGTAATCAATTTTAAGTGATGATATGAAGGTTGACAAACTAAGATCCTCTTGAGGTTGGGTTAAGTTTCTCTTAATTGGGTTTACCCTAAGTGGGGGATGGTGATGGAGTACTAAGGTTGTAGATATTTTCTACCTTGTCCTTCTATTCTTACTTGAGCTTGAATCTAATGAATTTTAGTAAAGCTTGTTCATGATAGGAGCTTTTTATAAAGTATGAAATGCATGACCTCTATATGTTTGGTATGTATTGATTGACACTACCTTCAAGATATTTTTAAGATTCTAAAGTACTTGAAAGAAAAAGAATTTTGATCAATTTATGGTTTTCTCATGTTGATGGTGCATCTTTACATGCTAGTTGTGCATTTAACTTCATGAGATATGGTAAGAAATGTGGTTGTAGTCATTTTTGATGTGTAAGGTTTAGCCTTATAAGGAGAAATTGAGCCTCTTTAAAATGAAAAATGTTGAGTCTCTTGAAAACCGTGTGGCTTTTATGTTTTGGAAAGCATGATTGTAGGTTTATTCTTGATAAGTGAAGGCATGTTTATCTTTTGTCCTTGTATGTGCCTATAAATTGTGTTACTTTTTCAATTTGATGCTTGCTTATGAAGTCTAGTGAAATACTAAAAATTGAAATATTGTGAAATGACTTCCTAATATGGTGATGTTCTTGGTGTGAATTACCATTTTTGACTTCACTAGGGAGAAAGTTTTAGCATGTTTTGGTTAGAAGTTGAGAAATTCTCATTTTAAAGTGAATTGACCTTTGTGCATTGCTTGTGTAAGAACTCATGAGACATGTAAGTATGTGAGGAGAAGGACATTCCTCCTTAAACATAACTAAGCATGGTAAGGTGGAGTATGACTTTCATGGCATTATGACTAAATGATAAGAATTCATAGTTGATTTACTTGACTCAAGTTTATGTGCATTGAAGTATGACTGCTTAATTGCTTCTTGAGTGATGTTGAACTTGATTATGTTTGACAAAAAGGTTATTTCATAATGATCTCCTAATAAAGTGAAATGTAAAGACCATGTTATGATTAGGAGAAGGATGTTCCTCCTATGAACATGACAAGAACCTGTTAGTGATGCATTTTGAAAGTGAGTAAATAAAAGGTTTTGTTTTCTTGTGTTGCATTGAGTGATAAATGCCTTGAAGTTGTGTTCCTTGTAAGTTTGGTGCATTGAATTCTATGTGATTTTTTTTTTTTGAATGTTGTGAGATGATCTATGGTTCATTAAGTCCTAGATGTGTTTAAGATGTTTCAAGTGTCATTCGAGGACGAATGTTCCCAAGTGGGTGATATTGAAAGACCTCAAAAAATGAATTAAGGTTATTAGAGCCTCACATGTGTCTAAAAGGGTGTAAAATATTTTCATTAAGTATTTTATATTATGTATTCTTGATTTGAGGTGATTTGGAAGTCAAACATCAAGGGACGACCAAGACGTTCGACGACTAGTCACCAAAGGGCCTTAAGTGTTTTTATGTGCTTATGTGTGTGTCATGGTATATTTAGGTACTTATATGAATAATAATGATGGATTTAGACCTAAATAAGTGTAAATAACTTGTTTTAGAAGTTTCGAAGCAACAGGATTAAAGAAAAGGCTTAACGTCCGGCAACTAGCGAAATTTCACTAGTTGATGTCCCTATGTTTGGCGAAGTTTTTGGAAGGTCATATGGAGTCCAAAACTTGTAAATATACTTTGGTTAGGTAGAGTATAATATAGAGAGTCTAAACGTTTAAAAACGACACCCCAAGGACCACCGGAACGGTCCTTGGGAAGGACACCAACATGGGTAGGCAGGCTGCCGAAGCAGTCTGCTAAAGTCAAGAATTGGGGGGCTATAATGCGATGCGGATCTGAGAGGGACCTCACTGCCTCAGCTCAAAATTAAAAAACAAATTGGGGAATTAACCCCGCGACGCGCAGCCCACTCCCAGATGCTGTAGCGTCGTTTTTAAGTCAATTTTGACATGTCTAAAAGTCCCAATAAGCATGGGGGTGTTTTGGTAACTTAAAGGAAAGGTTATAAACTGATTGTATGACTTATTTAACCCCTTTTCCAAGCTAAAACCCCAATACCCAATAAGTAAATCAAAAATCCCAAATCACTCTTCTTCCCCATATTCTCTCAAACCTCCATTGGAGGAAAAACTCAAGTTCAAGCTAATGGGGTGGATTTTCATGGTTTCTTCTCAAATTTCTCATGGGCCTTCAATAAATAAGGTATGGTGATCCTTCATCCTTAGTTATCCATTCATCTAAGGAGTCAATCAAGGATTTTCAAATATGATTCAAAGACCAAAATTCCTAATTTTCAATCTAGCCATGGGTTCTTTCTCAAATTGATTTCAAAATCATGTTTATGATAAATTGATTATTATATACTGTTTTAAAGATGAATTTTAATCCAATTTCATGTTGAACCCATGATCCTAATAAATTCTCAAACTAGCCTATGTTATGGGCATTGTGATCTTGACTTTGTATTGGTTGAATTATGATTCTAGCATGTTGAATTGCTTATATCTAATGTATAAATTGTATATTAATGGTGAATTGTTGATGAGTGATACATATGCATCAAGGTCGATGGTTTGAATGAGATTAGTCTATAATTCTCCTATCTTCTCTGGAGATATAATGTATCTTCAATGTGATCTCGATTCTATGGTAAATTGAAGTATGATTTCGTTTATGCAATGGTTCCTTTAGCTATTGTTTTATACATGTATTGATGTTGAATTATCAGAATTTATCAATAATGATCAAAGCTTGGAGGAATTGTATGTTGGCTTTATTCTCTCTACTCTTCTTCTAGAATTTCTAGTTGATGTAGCCTTGTATGGCATTGTGTGGTATGGTCCACTTATGGTGGCGGTGTTTATGTTGTTTATATGCTATTATGTGTTGTGATCATAGCCTTGAAGGCAATTGTATCTTAAAAGTGTGGTTATGATGATCACACAATGTTAAGTATTATGCCTAGTCTCCAATGCTAGTTGATGGTCTATGTTATATTGATGATGTTTCCTATATATTCAAACGACTATGTTAGGGCTAGGTGTGGTCTACATGTTTATTTTTGAATACTCATGTGTTGTATGATCCCTACCTATGAACTTCTACATGAATGTGTGGTCTTTAGTATGATTAGGAGTCTTAGATTCATTGTTGAAGTTGTCTTATCTCCTATGTTATTATGTGGTGTGTGGTCTATGGTTTAAGGGACTTAAATGTGTATTGTGATATTTGTAAGGTGGCTGCCTTAATGTTAGGATCGTTGCCATTATGTGAACATGTGTTCCAATGTACACACACTCACACCTCATGCATACTTATGAAAGTAGTATAGGTTAATGGTGTCTAATGAAAGATTAATTTTCATATGCACTATTGTCTACTACTATGCATGTTAAGTATATGTTTTGAATTATGATATGTATCCCTTAACTAGGATGACTTGATAGGTCTACTAGTATGTGCAAGGGTATGGGACCTTGTCTATGAATTGCATATGTTTGCGTTGATAAGATAGTTCCAAGGTTTGGTTTTCTATGTACATTAATATGAATGCATGCTCATGTTATGAATGTGTATAATGTCTTAAAGTGTTTATATGAAAGGATTGCTCATATAGTGACACCTATAAACTTATGCATTGATGTATGAACATGTGGCCTTAATGTGTTATGTGAAAGGATTACTCACATATATGAACACACACACATGTATGATGATCTAGTCAAAAGAGGGGCGATTGGAAGGTGTTCCCAAGAGTACCCTAAACTAGATGGTGCTTTACATATGCTATGTCCATGTGAAAGGGCTTATCACATGACTTAGGTTGATGAACTCTCATCTATAACCTATGAGCTAAGAATATGAGGGGTTAACTCTTCTAAGCCTGTGTTTTTATAAAGAAGTGATAATAAAGGCTTTTCAATAAAGGGAACTTAGCTTAGCACCGAGTGAACTTGTAGATGAGAAAGTGGCAACTTCTTAAAGAGGGAAGGCTAAAAGGCCCACTAATGGTCCTCACAGGGTGGATAGCCTCATGACCCAAAAAGGGTGTAGAGTAATGTTTCCATGACGGCCCCCAAGTTCCATAAACTGTGCTTGCCACATAGGATATAGCAAGTGATATCACCTAAGATGCTAGTTTAAGGTTAATGTTCCACTTTGTCTAAGTAGGGCACCTCTTCTTGGTGTGAGGTTCTCCAACACCGAATTCCATGTTTAGCACTCATGGTCTTAGTGTTGGTTAAGGCTATAGTTTCCCTAAAGTAAAATAGACAATGAAAGTAAATGACTAGGACCCTAACTAGGATAACCTAAGGGAATTTACTTAGTGTAGGTGGGGGTATGGGACTTTACCTATGCATTGCACAAGTAGCTCTTGAAGGGAGTTCTAGGAAGGTGTTCTAATGTATATGATTATGTTTGTAAGATCCCGAAAATGACTTAGGTGAAAATAGAGCCTAACGTGGTTGTTATGATGGTCTAAAGTACTAAAATAGTCTACAAAATGTTGTTGAGGCATTAGCTAAGAGTTTAGGTGCATTGGAAGTCAAACGTCAAGGGCCGACCAAGACGTTCGACGACTAAGTCGCCTAAATGCCTCGTATGTGATTCTATGTGAATAGGTGTAATTCATGAGCTTATATGGTTCTTAAATGTTTTTATATGTTGTTTATAGTCAACATGTTGAGTTTCATGAAGTTTGGAGGTCAAACGCTCAAGAACGTCAATGACATTTGAAAGTTGTGCCTTGAGATGACCTTGTGTATCTAAGCATGTTTCATCGAGTTTTACGTGTTCGTTTTGGATGAAACTTATGTGGTAGGTACTAAACTCGTACACGTACATGTTTGGGTTGGAAACGTCTGGGTACGACTCCATGTAGGACCCACAAGGGGCCCTAGAGGAGGACCCCAACCTAGAGCTTAACAATACTAGGCAGTGTCCAATCGACGACCCAAACGACGGCCAGTCGACCAGGCAACGGCTCATCGATGGGTCTCATCGATGGATCCACTTGTCCTATAGGTTGGGGAGTTGCAGGTTCAACCCACGAGACCCAAACGACGGGGCGTGGGTTAGACCACGGATCATCGATGGTCTCGTCGTTGGCGCATCCTGTTTTCCTGCCAACTTACTGTTAAGTTGAGGGTGAACTTGTAAATTCACCCCAAGCCCCTATAAGTCTTTGGACGTTTGTTTTGAGTGTGTGAGGGTATTTTAAGTGTGTATAAGTCATTAAACACTCTATTAAACCCTAACACTAAGATCAAAACATATTCCCTCCAAAAGTTCTTCCAAAAACCTCCATAAGAGTTCAAGGTGAAGATGAAGCTTGAAGATGGGTCTTCAATGGAGTTTCTTCATCAATTGGCATTGGGTTCTTCAAATAAGGTATGAGAGTTCTTTCATCTAAGGTTTTCTATCACCTTAGAGCCAATTTCAAAGATGTTTTCAAAGGATTTCAAAAAGAATGAAAAGTCCAATTTCTACTCTAAATCATGGGTTCTTGCATGAAAGGTTTTCAAACGTTCAGATATGATTCTATTAATGTCAAATTGATGTTTTCCAATGAAATTCTCCATGGACCCATGATCTTCTCAATTCTCTAATTTTCACTAAAATATGGGTGAATTGACTATGTTTTGAGATTGATGATTTCATGTGTAGATTGCTATGGGCTTTTGAATGATGTATAGATTATGTATGAATGATGTATAGGCTGTTTCAATTTGATTAATTGAGCAATGAATACTTTTAGATCTATTGGCTATTAGGCTTATTGAATTGATATGAACTTGATGCTTGTAGATTCTATTGTAGTTCTTATGGGCTTTCAATGATATAAGAATTGTATTCAATTGATATCTAATTGATTTTAGATTGATAATTCTAGATTGAATTGACTTAGATTCATTGATTATTATGATTTATGTTTTGAATTGATGTTCATGGCCATGGGTAAGGTCCTTATGTTATTAAATTGAATGGTTTGGCTTTGGAGTGAAGTGAAGAGATCAAGTGGGTGGTATGGTGCCTAATTCTTTTATTATTGTGTATGGTTAATGTAATTTAGCTTTTGGATTATATGTTATTGGTAGGTCCACTTATGGTGGCGGTGTTATGTGAATTGATGTGGCCTTGTCGGCGTTATGTTAAGTATATTGATGATCATGGCCTTGTCGGCAATACTCAAAGTAATATGTTGATTAGTATAGTTGATTATGTAACAACCCTAAAAATGACTATGCTAAGTAATGTCTAACGTATCTAAAATGCCTAGATTAGATCGGGTTCACACGAATTGATGCGCGTAGAACCAGACCTCTGAACCTCTGCAACAACCAAGCCAACTAACTTGGTGAGTTATTTGAGCTTGTAAAGGTTGGGTCCAACCATGTAGGGCTCTCGAATACGAAGATTTACTCGAATGAGTCTTTACCGGACTTAAAAAGGGAAAATCATAGTTTTGGAGGGTCTAGGGGTAAAATGGTCTTTTTACAGGCTAAGGGTAGTATCGTAATTACCCTAAATATATAATTAATTATTTAATGAATAAGGTGGAGGGGCAATTTGGGGAGAGAGGGCCAAAAATTGGCTCTTGAAGTGAAGTCTTGCTCCACCCGGGTTCGAGCCTAGGTGGAAGCAATGAATTAAAGTTGTTTTTATTTAAGTTGATAAATTAATGTAATTAATTAATATTTATTATTTATTAGATGATTAAATTAAAAGGGAAATCAGATTTTTAATATTTAATAAAAACCTTATTTGACTAAGTCCTAAACTAGACTCCTAAGCCTAAGCTAACTCTTCTCTCCCACGCTCATCTCTCTCTCTCACATCTCTATCACTCTCATTCACGTTTTCTCTGCCAAAATAACTTCACAAAACAGTAGGTAAACCAAAGTTCTTCACACTTGAAGAACTCACCACGAAAATGTAAGAAAACAAACGTTAATCAATCACGTAGGCAAAGAGAAGGTTTTCCGTCGAGTTTGGTGTTGAACTTTTGGTGTTGGATGTGTGTTTGGAGAAGTTTTTAGGCAGTAACTCGAGGTTTGAACGTCAAAAAGTTATGGGTTCTCTTCTCTCTTGGTCCCTTTCCCAAGAGACCCCTAAGGTTCAGACGAATCTATTCCGAAAACTAGGGTTGTTCCCCGTTGCATGTCCCTGTCACTAGCTCCCATTGAATCATAGGTTGGTTATGTTTGCTGGTACAAAACTAGGGATGAGACGTGTTTTCGTGATGATTATGTGTTTATATGTATGCTCAAAATTACGTGACTTATGTTGATGTTTTTCCAAAATTATGTGTACGTGTGTGCAATGTGAACCGTAACTATGTGCCTCGGGTTAAGGCTCTAAAATGTGATGTTGTGGTTGTATTTCATGTATAAATGTTTATGTAAATCGTGATGTTCATATGAGTTGAAATATGGCTGATTTGAGTGATAATCTCTTGGCTAAACGAATCCATGAAAAATGCACCTAAGAACATATTAAATGATCTACGAATTACCCTATGAATTTACGTGTAAATGTTGATGAAAGTATGCTGAAAAGTTTTAAAAAAAAATCCAGATTTAAGTGAGGAATTTTGGTCAAGTTAAGGGGTTTCAAAATGTTGTGAAAAATGAATTAAAACAAGTGAGGTCATGGAGGATTGAACCCGTGACCTCACCATGTTAAAAACCATGAAAATAAAGAAGTAAAAAGAAATGTGGTGAAGGGGATTCGAACCATGGTCTTGGCTGGAAAATAATGTATGAAATTAAGAATTGAGAGGAGTGGGATTCGAACCCACAATCTCTCAGTCAGAACTTAAAGAAAAATGAAAAAGAAATAAATGTGAGGTGTGGGAATCGAACCCACGACCTCTTAGGCAGATTTAAGGAGAATTAAAAATAAAAATAAAAGAATGTGAGGCGTGGGAATTAAACCCACGACCTCTTAGGCAGATTTAAGGAGAATTAAAAATGAAAATAAAAGAATGTGAGGGGTGGGAATTGAACCCACGACCTCTAGGCAGTAGAGGAGAATTACAAGAAAAATAAAGTGAGGCTGTGGGGGTTTGATCCCACAACCTCATGGTCAATGCAAAATAGTCAAGGAAAAAAATTGATAAAAAAATAAAAGGGGTTGTGGGGGTTCGAACCCACAACCCCTCGGCCAAAGGAGAGAGTTTAAAGAAAAGAAATTAAAAGAAAATGAGGTTGTGAAGGTTCGATCCCACATCCTCTCAATCCCATTGAGCGAAAAATGAAGAGAAAAACTAAGGGAAAAATAAAATGAAGGTGTTGGGGCTCGATCTTGGGTCCCCAAGCCGTGTGGACCAAAATAAAATAAATGAAAAATGTAAGTGTTGTCCAAGGGATTTGAAATTGGGTTCCCTTGGCCAAATTCCGTATTGATACATAAGTCATACGTGAATAAATATTCAAAAATAATGTTGCCTACTTAGATCGAAATCGAGATCTTGGCATACATACAAGATGCATAAGTCTTGTACCACATAATCTTAGGGAGATATTAATCACGTAAACGAACTATGTATGAAGCCTCATGGCTTGTATGTATAGACCCATAAGTCTAACATACGTTTAAAAATAAGTGAACCTAAGATGTATGTAATGAAATGAGGTAAACCTAGAAGGGTTAAGTACGAGTGTATAACACACTAAATGGAAACGTGTAGCATACGGTGAAATAAATATTATGTAATGAAATGATGAAACCCTAGAAGGGTTAAGTATGAATGTGAAACACACAAATGGCCAAGTGCATTGGCATATGATGAAATGAATATTCACGTAAAAAGTGGTGTGTAATTATGAAGAGCAAATGTGCTAATGTTAATGAATGTGGTGACAACATGATATGAGGCTACTGTAAAAGATGAGAACAATCTCAAATAAGCCTAAGTAAATGTTACCAAAACGTACTCACCTATGAGAGTGTAAAGTTAATGAAGAGACCAGTCTCTGTGAACACTCTAATGAAACTATTGAGATTAACACACTTAATACTAATGATGAGATGAGAAATCATCTGTTGAGCTGTGATGTCCTCATACTAGAAGCCAGCTTCCATGACGTATGAGTTGAATGTAATGGAACTTTATACTGAGCACCGATAGACTAGCTATGAGCGGTGATGCCTTTCGGGAAGGGCGGAGGTTCACGTAACTCTCATGAGATGAGACTGTCCGGCATGCTGGGTATGGGTCTCCTTATATCTCCTAGTCTTCGAACCTATACAGCCAATATAGGGATCTGGCGGGGTTCAATGCCTATGTACGCTAGCATGTTTTGGGTCACTTTGACCGGTGATTCCACCTCTTTTCGGTGTGGGGGAGACACTGGATTTCATGATGCTCACATGATCTATGTCGGTTAAAGTTAAAGTTTCCAATGAGTGAATGAGGCCAGTCTCAAATGATGCACATAATGAAATGAATGATACCAAAGGTGTTAGTATAGGATAATCAAGAGGTGAGCGAGACTCAAGTAATGACACTAGGTTATTCTTGATCATTGCACAACAATCTCGATGAGAGTCTTAAACTACATCCTAGGTATAGCTGGTGTTTACAGTAGCTTATGAATGAATGAAATGAAGTAAGTATGAATGAATGAAGCAGACTCTGTGTTTGCTAATGAAGACTCCCTAGTTGAGGTCCCATATGCTTAGCCCTCATTTTGGGAAGTCTTAATGTCAAGTCCATGATTCCAAGGTCTCATGGCATATGAATGAATGATATGAAAGATGTTATGTGCTATATGCAATATGATATGTGCTATGTGTCAGATGTTATGTGTTGTGTGCAATATGATAAGTATGATGATGCATGTTACTCTCATGGCATGACTTTTCTAATCCAAATTTGGAAAGCTCACTGACTTTCCTAATCCAAATTTGGAAAGCTCATTAACTTTCCTAATCCCAATTTGGCAAGTCCACTGACTTGACTTTCCATAGTCATGTTGTTAGGAAAGAGCTATTCTTACTTATGCATGTCCTTGGTATGTGCTTGCATATATCCATACTTAGTACAAGATACAACTCTAAATTTTTTGGTGCAGGCATTGGTGGACGCTAGAGTTTACAGGTTGACGTTGCAGCTATCCGGACGTGGAGCTTTAATCCGGACTTGGTAGGCCCTCATGCTTTCGAGGATGTCTACCGTTACTATCTAGCTTAGATGTAGACTTTAGCTAGTGGAGTATGTTCCACTAGTGTTTCTTTCCGTTTTTATTTCAGACATTTTATTGGTGCCATTTTTGGCAATTATACATTTAATGCAGTATTGAACTATTTCTTTCAATTGATAATCTTAATGTTAGATGGTTGATTGTGAACATTATGAATGTAAGTAGAATGATCTTTATGCATGTTAAGAAACAAAAAGTTTCAAATTTTCCGCTAAAATTAACCTAGATAAAGTAAGAATGACGTAAGTAGGCTTGTCTTCAACCTCTGAGAGGTCAACGACGCCGATCTCGTCTGGGGTCTAGATTCCAGTCGTGACAGATTATGTCAATTATGACTATATCTACCTATATGTGAAGTAATGTGAAAATATGTGTTCTTCTATTGATGTCATTTAGGTGATCATATTGGACTAAGGGCTATATGTTAAGTGTGTAGTCTTAGAGTTGATGTGTCGTTGCTCCTAACTTGGCTATAGAAGTCTATAATGATTATATTGATGATGTTAATGTAATGGATAGGTTGGCTAAATAATGTTAAGGGTCATTCCTAAGAGTCTAAATAAGATAGGCTATATGTGTTAAATGGAAATATGTTGTGTCTTGTTTAGATAGACTTGTGTCCCTTACTTGATGCTTATGTGAATATGTGATGTCTTGACTTAGGAACCTAAAGGGTTTTAGTCTTGAATAAATTAATATAGGTGAGACCTTGCATAATGATACAAAGGTCATTTATGTGGAACCTTGAACCAAGTGGTAAGGTTATGAATCGTGAAGTAGTTAGCTATAATGGTATCTTTCATGTAATGAGTGATAGACTTAAGGTCGATTGGTTCGAACGGCATCATATCATACCTTAGGAAAGTTGCGATGAGCTTCTTGTCGCCATAGTGAGATATGCCCTAGTGGACCTTGCTTTGGTAGGGTGAATGTAATTGGGTCATGAACTAGATATGGGACCCATTTATATGAACCTTAATGTGAATTGATCTATGAGAACTAAGGCTAGCACCGAGTGAGTAAGGGCAAGGGGGAGTAGTTCTAGTTAAGAAAGAGACTAGAATGCTTAGTACACCCTTCATATTCCTTAACCATGTGCTTACATGGGGTGTCTATGTTCTACCATTGGCAAGTAGAACACCTCATTGGAGTAGGATAGAACTCCGGATTCCATGCTTTGCTACCATGGTCTATGTCGGTTATTGCCTATTCTCATCATATGGGATACCCATTAGCATTAGAGAAGTCTATGAAGTTTAGGTGGTGGTATGGGACGCTACTTAGACATTGCACAATAGGCTTTGAAGATGTTAGTGAAAGTCCCTAGGTCTTCTTTAAGACCATTATGTGAATGTCCTTATGTGATGAATGTCTCTTAAATGAATAATGTAATGGCTTAAGATAGGAAATCATGTTAATTGTATAAGTTCTTTTCTAAAGTAATTAAGGGTTGTCTAGTTAAGGTGTGAAGGGGGCAAGGGAATGGTCACTTCATCTCTTACTTAGATGAGTCTTAATACAGATTCTAGTTAGTGAATATGTTTGACTATGTGGACATGATACTAACTTAGGTAAGTCTTAAGAACTATTTAGGTAATCTTGAAGAGGTCAATCATGGACGTTATCTTCTTGAGTTACTTGAGTAGGTCTTTGGATAACCTTTGAAAGGAGAATGTCATGTTTGGTGTATACTATTGTATTAAGTAAGAATGATTCTATCCTAGGTAGTCTATAGGATCCCTTGGGTGTGTGTGATAGGGATTATATGGGCTGTCGCTCCACACTCACTCAAGTGAACCTTGGAATCACCTTTGGTAGGAGGATCTTATGTTTTGTATGTTGATGTTTGTAGGTTGTATGTGTCTCATTATGAGTAATCTCAAGGATCGTTTAGGAACATCTAGAGAGGGTGTATGGGCGGTCTCTCTTTGTGTGAATTAAGTGAATCTTAGGATAGCTTTAGTGAGGAGACGACATGCCAAAAGATGTTAAATGTGAAGCTAGGGAACTTCACTTTACAGTGAAGGGGACTTCTTTGTAACAGTGAAGTGGTCACTGTAATATTTCTTAAATTGTGATTGCTTAAATGATTTTCTTATGTATTTATAATGTGATAATGTTGTTCTTATGATTATATTACAATGTTTAAAACGAAATTCATGAAAAGCATGTTATTAACTAAATGTCCCTTTTTCATGGTTTTTGCATGGCTTCCATACTTAGTACATCTAATATGCTAACCCCTTCTTTACCTTTTTGACTATAGTGTAGGGAATTGGAAGTCTTGATGTACCATGGATGACGGATAGGTTTCAAAGAGTTGAAGATGAAGTATTGGTGAGTCCTCATCGATTCGAGGAAAATATCCACACGTTCGGTCATGTCTTAACGTTTAAGTCTTAATGTTTATGTCTTGTATGGGATTAGTCCCAAGTCTTGTATACTCTAAGTTTAGATGGTTCAAGGGTTGTGAAGGTTTAATGTTTTAAATGAAAGTCTTCCGCCTATATATTGTTTATGAAAAGAAAGTTTTTAATTCTTACGCAATTTTAGTATGTTATTATGCGATGAATGATACAATAGGCTTGTATGAGACCTTCGAGAGGTCGAATAAGCCGGTCGCAATCCAAGATTGCACTCTAACTTCTAGAGTATACTTTAGGGTCGTGACAAGCTTGGTATCAGAGCATAAGGTTTGGGAGTGTCGTAGTTGTGTCATGAACTACATCGAATAGAATCTTGTTTATAATGTGAAGTTCGCCACATTATAAATATGAGACTGTTGGGTGCTAGGAAAAGTTTCACTTCTTCATTTATTTAATCGTGCCTAAGAATCTTGTATATGGTGTCTTTCCTTTGTCTTCCCTATGAGTGGGTCATGTGAGTGTGACTTATAGAAGTTTGGGTTGAAGGAGAGAAACGATGAGGTGTGGCTTGATAGATGAGGTGTGAAAGGTGTTGATGACCTAGAATTGGTTTAGTTACCTTTTGAAGGGTAGTGGAGCTGAAAAGAATGGTAAGGTATAGAGTTGGAATGTGAAAGAGTAATGGTGAGTTTCTCTTAGTAAGAGGGATGTAATGGCTAGATGGTTGAACCTTGAGAGTCTTTAGTTTAATGAGCTAGATTTTGGGTGAGAAAGTAATAGTAAGGTTTGAGGTGCCTTGAGAGTTCCTTGAGGTAGATGCTATGTTGACCTTGGAATGGGTTTCTCCTAGTGGGGGAGTATGGTGAAGAGTATGGTTGTTGGGGAGTGAAGTACCCTTAACTTTTCTATATGTGTTTATTCAATCCTAAAACAAAGAGTTCTTGGTGACTTGATCTGTATAGGAGTTTTTGTGGAAAATGAGTTCCAAACATTTTCCTTATGATATGCACGCTTGGTTGAAATTGAATTCCATTACTTCTTGCATTATGTGTTTTATGAGGCCATGACTATGTTGTAAAAGTGTTTATATGATGTTACCTTGCATATTAGCATGTATATATCATGAATTGCCTAAAAGTTGCATTTTTGGGGAAAATTGCACAATTCACTGTAGCATGGATCACTGTTCACTGTGAAGTTTTGCAAAAATTGACTAATTGATTCTTTGATCTAAAATTGTTGTTATATGATTAGAACTGATGTATATGAGCATTCTAATGAATATAAAATGAGTTTTTACTATTTGGAGTTAAGGAGATGAGTTTTGTAGCATAATGAGTTATAGAATCCTATTCTAGTTGCTATTGTGTTGTAATTCTCCTTATTGTGTGAAATTGATGTTTTCTCCTTGATTGTGTGCTATATGGTTTTTTTATGAGTTACTTAATGAATCCTTACTCTTGGAAGTGTTCGGAGAGTGGCAAGTGTCATTCGAGGATGAATGTTGTCCAAGTGGGGGAGAATGTAAGACCCCGAAAATGGCTTAGGTGAAGCTAGAGCCTAACGTGGTTGTCATGATTGTCTAAGGTCCTAAAATAGTCTACAAAGTGTTGTTGAGGCAGTAGCTAAGAGTTTTGGTGCATTGGAAGTCAAACGTCAAGGGGACCAAGACGTTCGACGACTAAGTCGCCTAAATGCCTCGTATTTCATTATATGTGATTAGGTGTAATTCATAAGTTTATATGGTTCTTAAATGTGTTTATATGATGTTTATAGTCAACATGTTGAGTTTCGTGAAGTTTGGAGGTCAAACGCTCAAGAGCGTCTATGACGTTTGAAAGTTGTGCCTTGAGATGACCTTGTGTGTCTAAGCATGTTTCATCGAGTTTTACGTGTTCGTTTTGGATGAAACTTATGTGGTAGGTTCTAAACTCGTATACGTACATGTTTCGGTTGAAAACGTCCATGTACGACTCCATGTAGGACCCGGAAGGGGCCCTAGAGGAGGACCCCAACCTAGAGATTAACACTGCCAGGCAGTGTCCAATCGACGACCCAAACGATGGCCAGTCGACCAGGAAACGGCTCGTCGATGGGTATCATCGATGGATCCACTTGTCCTGCAGATTGGGGAGTTGCAGGTTCAACCCACGAGACCCAAACGATGGGGCGTGGGTTAGACCACGGATCATCGATGGTCTCGTCGTTGGCGCATCCTGTTTTCCTGCCAACTTACTGTTAAGTTGAGGGTGAACTTGTAAAATCACCCCAAGCCCCTATAAGTCTTTGGATGTTTGTTTTGAGTGTGTTTGGGTATTTTAAGTGTGTATAAGTCATTAAACACTCTATTAAACCCTAACACTAAGATCAAAACATATTCCCTCCAAAAGTTCTTCCAAAAACCTCCATAAGAGTTCAAGGTGAAGATGAAGCTTGAATATGGATCTTCAATGGATTTTCTTCATCAATTGGCATTGGGTTCTTCAAATAAGGTATGGGAGTTCTTCATGTAAGGTTTGCTATCACCTTAGAGCCAATTTCAAAGATGTTTCAAATGATTTCAAAAAGAATGAAAAGTCTAATTCTACTCTAAATCATGGGTTCTTGCATGAAAGGTTTTCAAACGTTCAGATATGATGTTATTAATGTCAAATTGATGTTTTCCAATGAAATTATCCATGGACCCATGATCTTCTCAATTCTCTAATTTTCACTAAAATATGGGTGAATTGACTATGTTTTGAGATTGATGATTTCATGGTTAGGTTTCTATGGGCTTTTGAATTATATATAGATTATGTATGAATGATGTATAGGCTATTTCAATTTGATTAATTGAGTAATGAATACTCTTAGATCTATTGGCTATTAGGCTTATTGAATTGATATGAACTTGATGCTTGTAGATTCTATTGTAGTTTCTTATGGGCTTTCTAATAATATAAGAATTGTATTCAATTGATATCTAATTGGTTTTAGAATGATAATTCTAGATTGAATTGACTTAGATTCAGTGATTATTATGATTTATGTTTTGAATTGATGTTCATGGCCATGGGTAAGGGTCTTATGGTATTGAATTGAATGGTTTGGCTTTGGAGTGAAGTGATGAGATCAAATGGGTGGTATGCTGCCCTAATTCTTTTATTATTGTGTATAGTTAATGTAATTTATCTTTTGGATTATATGTGATTGGTATGGTCCACTTATGGTGGCGGTGTTATGTGAATTGATGTGGCCTTGTCGGCGTTATTTTAAGTATATTGATGATCATGGCCTTGTCGGCACTACTCGAAGTAATATGTTGATTAGTATTGTTGATTATGTGAGTTATGACTATATCTACCTATATGTGAAGTAATGTGAAAATGTGTGTTCTTTTATTGATCTCATTTAGGTGATCATATTAGACTAAGGGCCATATGTTAAGTGTGTAGTCTTAGAGTTGATGTGTGGTTGTTCCTAAATTGGCTCTAGAAGTCTATAATGATTATATAGATGATGTTAATGTAATGGATAGGTTGGCTAAATAATGTTAAGGGTCATTCCTAAGAGTCTAAATAAGATAGGTCATATGTGTTAAATGGAAGTATGTTGTGTCTTGTTTAGATAGACTTGTGTCCCTTACTTGATGCTTATGTGAATATGTGATGTCTTGACTTAAAAAACCTAAAGGGTTTTAGTCTTGAATAAATTAATATAGGTGAGACCTTGCATAATGATACGAAGGTCATTTATGTGGAACCTTGAACCAAGTGGTAAGGTTATGAATCGTGAAGTAGTTAGCCGTAATGGTATCCTTCATGTAATGAGTAATGGACTTAAGGTTGATTGGCTGGACCGACATCAGATCATACCTTAGGAAAGTCGCGATGAGCCTCTTATCGCCATAGTGAGATATGCCCTAGCGGACCTTGCTTTGGTAGGGTGAATGTAATTGGGTTAATGTGAATTGATCTATGAGAACTAAGGCTAGCACCGAGTGAGTATGGGCAAGGGGGAGTAGTTCTAGTTAAGAAAGAGACAAGAATGCTTAGTACGCCCTTCATATTCCTTAACCATGTGCCTACATGGGGTGTCTACGTTCAACCATTGGAAAGTAGAACACCTCTTCGGAGTAGGATAAAACTCCGGATTCCATGCTTTTCTAGCATGGTCTATGTCGGTTATTGCCTATTCTCATCATATGGGATACCCATTAGCATTAGAGAAGTCTATAAAGTGTAGGTGGTGGTATGAGACGCTACTTCGACATTGCATAATAGGCTTTGAAGATGTTAGTGAGAGTCCCTAGGTCTTCTTTAAGACCATTATGTGAATGTCCTTATGTGATGAATGTCTATTAGATGAACTCAGTAATGTAATGACTTAATATAGGAAAGCATGTTAATTGTATAAGTTCCTTTCTAGAGTAATTAAGGGTTGTCTAGTTAAGGTGTGAAGGGGGCAAGGGAATGGTCACTTCATCTCTTACTTAGATGAGTCTTAATAAAGATTCTAGTTAGTGAATATGTTTGACTATGTGGACATGATCCTAACTTAGGTAAGTCTTAAGGACTATTTAGGTAATCTTGAAGAGGTCAATCATGGACGTTATCTTCTTGAGTTACTTGAGTAGGTCTTTGGATAACCTTTGAAAGGAAAATGTCATGTTTGGTGTATACTATTGTATTAAGTAAGAATGATTCTAGCCTAGGTAGTCTATAGGATCCCTTGGGTGTGTGTGATAAGGATTTTATGGGCGGTTGCTCCACACTCACTCAAGTGAACCTTGGAATCACCTTTGGTAGGAGGATCTTATGTTCTGTATGTTAATGTTTGTAGGTGTGTATGTGTCTCATTATGAGTAATCTTAAGAATAGTTTAGGCACATCTATAGAGGGTGTATGGGAGTTCTCTTTTTGTGTGACTTAAGTGAATCTTAGGATAGCTTTAGTGAGGATACGACATGCCAAAGGATGTTAAATGTGAAGCTAGGGAACTTCACTGTACAGTGAAGGGGACTTCACTGTAACAGTGAAGTGGTCACTGTAATATTTCTTAAATTGTGATAATTGCTTAAATGATTTTCTTGTGTACTTCTAATGTGATAATGTTGTTATTATGATTATATTCCGATGTTTAAACCGAAATTCATGAAAAGCATGTTATTAACTAAATGTCCCTTTTTCAAGGTTTTTGCATGGCTTCCATACTTAGTACATCTAATGTGCTAACCCCTTCTTTACCTTTTTGACTTAAGTGTAGGGAATTGGAAGTCTTGATGTACCATGGATGACGGATAGGTTTCTAATAGTTGAAGATGAAGTATTGATCAGTCCTCATTGATTCGAGGACAATATCCACGCGTTCGATCATGTCTTAATGTTTAAGTCTTAATGTTTATGTCTTGTATGGGATTAGTCCCAAGTCTTGTATACTCTAAGTTTAGATGGTTCAAGGGTTGTAAAGATTTAATGTTTTAAATGAAAGTCTTCCTCTTATATATTGTTTATGAAAAGAATGTTTTTAATTCTTACGCATTTTTAGTATGTTATTATGCAATGAACGATACGATAGGCTTGTATGAGACCTCCGAGAGGTCGAATACTCCGGTCGCAATCCAAGATTGCACCCTAACTTCTAGGGTGTACTTGAGGGTCGTGACAATGTTTATGTCTTTATGCATGACATTATAGTATTTGTCTACTTGTTGTAATGATATGCATGGTATGAGTCTATATGGTGTGTCCTTACCTTATATGCATAGTATGAGTCTTATTGACTAAATGATGAAGTCTTGCTTGACATGAAAGAGGTTATATATGCTTGTATTGTTGATGTATAAAATGCATATTAAGGCTTGTAGTCTCTTTGTAGGTTTACTTAGTATGTGTGAGGTTACGGGACGTCACATGTACATTGCACAAGTAGACTTAAGAAGGGATTATGAGTAGAGTTATGGTTCTTATGAGGTGAAGTCCAAGTATGTAATGTGACTATTGCTATGATTATGTTGGAAGTCTTGACTTGTATATGGTCTTGTAATGAGTCCTTCTATGTGGTCCCTAAAGTATGTTGGGTCAAATGTGAGTTATGTATCTTATTGTATGAAATACTTCTATGAATGCATGTGTTGGGTTAATGAAAGTTGTATGCATGATTCCCTAGTGGCCTTAAAGTAATGGTTGAGTGTGGATAGTGTTATGGGGCATTGTCTATACATTGCACCAAGCATCACTAGAGGGTTACTTGGGAAGATAAGGAGTTAAAGTAAAAGGAAAGAGTTCACTATAAAATGAAATGAGTTCACTGTAATGGTAAAGGTGTCTACTGTAAAGTGGTGACTTATATGCCTTAAATGCAATGTGTGGTGTTATATGATGTTTGACCATTGAATATGCCCATATGAAGTATGTGAATTGTATAGTGCTTATTATATCAAAGTTTTATGAAGTTTTTACAAAAAAAAGGCATGATGCATGGTTTGAAGTAAAATGTCCCTTTTAAATGTATGTTTTTGCATGGTTGCCATACTTAGTGCATTCTTGTACTAACACCATTCTTCTCTACCTTTTTACACAAAGTGTAGGTTATGGATTCTTAAAGGATGTCGATGTGGTGAAGAGCTTGATATGTGTTTCCCAAGCTCAAGAAAGGATTCCGTATGTTCCAAGGATTTCCTATGTCAAGTTTTTATTCAATGTATTGTAATAGCTTAAATATTATGTTATTATGTTAAAGGTTCGTGTCCCTAATATATTCTATGATGTTGAGTCTAAATATGGCAAAAGAGACTTAGAGTCTAATTATGTATCATGATTTATAGTTTATATATATATATATATATATATATATATATATATATATATATATATATATATATATATATATATATATATATATATATATATGAAGTGATTTTTCTAGCATATGATGTGCTATGAAAAATTTTAAATTTTCCGCTAAATTTACTATGACAATGCAATGAATGATGACTATGGGCTTTTATAAGACCTCCGAGAGGTCAAGTACGCCGTGTTACTTCTAGGGAGTGCTCACCGGATATGACAATCCATTTACAAGGAATGTGGAACTATCGCCTTTATTTCTTAACTCCACTACACCATGTTGAGTCATTCGCACAACCTCAAACGGACCACTCCATTTCGACCGGAGCTTTCCTGGGAACAACTTCAACTTAGAGTTGAACAACAACACAAGTTGTCCTAGGTCAAAGGTGTGTGACATGATGTTTTGTCATGCCACCTTTTTGTTTTCTCCTTGTATATCTTAGCGTTCTCATAAGCATGCAACCTGAACTCCTCCAACTCATGCAATTGTGTGATTCTTTTTTGACCAGCTAACTCAGCATCCAAATTTAGTTTTCTTATTGCGCAGTATGCCTTATGTTCCAATTAAACAGGCAAGTCACACGCTTTTCTAAATACCATTCGATAGGGAGAAGTCTCTATCGGTATTTTGTATGCAGTCCTATATGCCCATAAAGCGTCATCTAACTTGTCCGACCAATCCTTTCTCTGAGCATTTACAGTCTTCTGAGGATCTGCTTAATTTCCGTGTTTGATACTTCAACCTGTCCACTAGTCTGAGGATGGTATGGAGTAGCCACTTTATACCTTACCCCATACTTAGCCAACAAATTATAAATGGAGTTATTTATGAAATGCTTACCTCCATCACTGATAATCGTTCTAGGGGTTCCAAACCTGGTGAAGATGTGTTTTCGGATGAACTCCACAACCACCTTGGAATCATTAGTTAGTAATGCAACTGCTTCAACCAACTTGGACACATAATCTACTACGACTAGAATATAGTGATTTCCTTTAGATGATGGAAATGGTCCTATGAAATCAATCCCTCATACGTCAAAGTTTTCCACCTCAAGGATATTGTTCAAAGGCATAGCATGCCTTCTTGAAATGGTGCCCATTCATTGGCACTGATCACATCCCTTGACAAACAACACAACATCTTTAAATAAAGTAGGCCAGAAGAATCCAGATTGCAATACCTTATGTGTTGTTCTTTCACCCCCATGATGTCCACCATATGGTGAAGCGTGGCAGCTCTCTATCACTTGTGGGGCCTCTTCCTCAGCTATACATCTCTTCATCATTTGATCCGGACCCTGCTTAAACAAATAAGGCGCATCCCACATATAAAATCGAGCATCATAACACAACATGTGCCTCTGATGTGTTGATGCCCCAGGTGGGAATAAGCCACTCACCAAATAATTCACAATATTAGCATACCAAGGTACCTGTGTAATTTCCAATGCTAAAAGCTGTTGATCAGGGAATTTTTCACGGAATTTACCTTCATCCACTACATGCGATGAGTCTTCTAGTCTGGAAAAGTGATCAACTATCTGGTTCTCTGAACCCTTCCTATCTTTTATTTCTAAATCACATTCCTGGAGAAGCAAGACCCATCTGATCAACCGGGGTTTTGCATCCTTCTTATTGAAGAGATATTTGATAGCTTCCTGGTCAGTGTAGACTATCTCTTCCATTCCCACTAGATATGACCTAAATTTGTCAAACGCATACACTAATGCCAACATTTCTTTCTTAATTACGGTGTAGATTTCCTGGGCTGCATCTAGTGTCTTACTCACATAGTATATGGAATGAAACACTTTATTTTGTTTTTGCTCCAACACTGCTCCTACCGCAATATCGCTAGCATGACACATCAATTCAAAGGGCATCTCCCAGTTCGGTGCTACGAGGATAGGGGCTTCAATCAACTTTTGTTTCAACACTTCAAATGGCTCTAAATAGTTCTTGTCAAACCTGAATTTCACCTCTTTCTCCAATAGACTACACATGGGTCTTGCAGTTTTAGAGAAATCCTTAATCAACCTTCTATAGAAACCCGCATGGCCCAGAATGCTTCTAACCCCTTTCACCGATATTGGAGGTGGTAACTTCTCGATCACTTCAATCTTGGATTTTTCCACTTCCATCCCCTTCTTTGATACCTTGTGGCCTAACACAGTCTCTTCTCTCACCAAGAAGTGCACTTTTTCCAATTCAAGACTAGGTTCGTTTCCTCGCATCTTGCTAAGACTCTATAAAGATTTAATAAGCATGGCTCAAAGGACTCACTAAAAACCGAGAAGTCGTCCATAATTACTTCCACAAAATCTTCCACCTCATGAAAGATTGCCATCATGCATCTCTCAAAAGTAGTTGGGGCATTACATAACTCGAATGGCATACTCTTGAATGCGTAGGTACCATAAGGGAATGTGAACGTTGTCTTCTCTTGGTCCTCCGGTGCAATTCCAATCTGATTACCCTGAATACCCATCAAGAAAATAGTATTATTCCTGGCCAGCCAATCTGTCACACATCTGATTAATGAAAGGAACCGGATAGTGATCCTTTCTAGTGGCTTCATTTAGCTTTCTGTAATCCATGCATATTATCCGCCCTGTTACTGTTCTTGTTGGGATCAATTCATTTTTATCATTAATTATTATCGTCATCCCACCCTTCTTAGGCACACATTGCACTGGACTTACCCATTTACTGTCTGATATTGGATACACTATCCGAGCATCTAACCACTTGATCACCTCTTTAAGCACCATATCCTTCATTAAAGGATTTAGTCTCCGCTGATGTTGATCACTCACCTTGTATCCTTCCTCCATGTATATTTTGTGCATACACAGAGCTGGACTTATACCTTGGATGTCTGACATCTACCAACCTATTGCTACTTTGCACTTCTTCAAAATCAACAATGTTGCTTCCACCTGCTCTTATGATAATGCTGCAGACAAAATGACAGGTAAAGTATTATCTACACCTAAAAATGTGTACCTTAAATGTGTTGGAAGATCTTTCAACTCTAGCTTGGGATCTCCTTCAATGGAGGGCTTAGGTGGATGTCCTAACACCCTGTTTAATGGCTCCCATCTTCTACCAAATTCTTCAATAACTACCAGATCTAACATTTGCACAATTTCATGTGCCTCCGCATCTCCATAGATCTCATCACCCCTAATTTATCTCTCAAGAGGGTCCTTAGCTAAGATGTTCTTACCATCTACCTCCAGGTCTACCACAGTGATGGAAAATAACTCATCATATAACGGTGGCATCTTTAAGGCTCTGAATACATCAAAAACCTCTACCTTATTGTGAACTCTCATAGTGAGCTGTCGAGCAGATACATAAATCATTGCCTTCCCAGTAGCTAAGAATGGGCGACCTAAGATAAATGGAACCTCAGGGTCGGGCTCAAAGTTCAATACTACAAAATCCACAGGGAAAATCAGAGATTCCACATGCACTAGTACATCTTCTACAACTCCCTAAAGTCTGGCTACATATTATGGTGGTTGGCTTAGGACTACCCAACCACAGTTTCTTATAGAGCGAGGTTGGCATTAAGTTGATGCTAGCCCCCAAATCGCACAAACCTCGCGCATGGATACTCTGTCCAATGGTAATTTGTACAGTAAAGCTACCCGAATCTTTTAGTTTCATGGGTAACTTGCTCTAAATACTGAAGCTACATTCTTCAGTAAGTGCAACTGTCTCGTATTCAGTCAACCTTCTTTTATTCTCCACTATTTCTTTGACATATTTCACTTACCTGGGTATACCCTTCAAGACATCTACCAAAGGCAAGTTAATATGAACTTGTTTCAATAAAGAAATAAACTTACCAAAACATTCATCCTCTTTTTGCTTCTTGAACTTCTGAGGGAATGGAGGGGGTGGTCTTAAAGTTGGTTGAACCTTTTCCGCAGGTGCAGTTTCTTCCTTTTTATGGAGGCAACCTCTTTATGTTCACCATCTCTGCTCACCACTTCGATGATGTTTTTCTTTGGAGCTAGTTCCTCCAATTGTAGACCACTACGAGTACTGACATCATTTACCTATTTTGGATTTGGGTCAGTGTTGCCAGGCAACCCTCCTTGTGGTCTAGAATTTTGGGCACTAGCAAATTGCCCAAATTGCTTCTCCAAATTCTGAGTGGCTAACTGTTTATTTCTCATGACAGATGCCAACTGAGATTGATCTGCCATAATATTCTTTAACATCTCTTTTACACTCATATTCCCTGATTGTGGTTTAGGTTGCTCCCTTTGCATCTGCCATTGATACCCTTGTGTGTTACCTTGAGGTCTTTACTGATTCTGTCCTTGAACTTGATTATGATTTCCACCCCAAGAGAAGTTTGGGTGATTTCTCCAACTGGGGTTGTAAGAATTTTCATAGTTCTGTTGGCCTCCTACTCTTTGTGCATTGCCCACAAAATTAACCGAATCTGGATTTGCACCACAAATCTCTGCAATGTGATCACTTCCACTGCAAATCTTGCACCAAGTTGGTGTTTACTGAACTGTATTAACTTGAGAAGTTTGTTGTCCCAAAGCCATGTTACAAAAATGGGTTTCATCATATTCTGCATGGCTGAAATTTGCACAGTTAAAGCTGTCACAACATCAATCTCTAATACCTCTACGTTTTTTTGTACCACTGGCTTTAATCCACTACTATTCCACTCCTTGAGATATCCAATTCAATAAGGTGTACAACTCTGCATATGTCTTCTCTAGTGCTTGGCCACCTGCAGCTGAATCAAGCAGAATCTTGGTGTTAGTCTCTAAACCTTCAATGAAAGTATACACTAACACCTCATTTGCTTGATGATGATGATGACAGCTCATCAACATTGATTTGAACCTATCCCAAGGTTGGTACAAGTTTTCACCACCTTTCTGCCTAAAGCTTAAAATGTCACTTTTCAGTTTGACAGTCTTCCAAGATGGGAAGAATCTAATGAGAAATTTTTGTGCTAGATAATTCCAAGTGGTGATTGAGTTTGTGGGCTCTGAATTCAACCATCTTTTTGCTTCCCCCAACAGACAAAAGTGAAATAAAGTGAGCCTCACATAATCCTTATTTACTCCAATTGGAGTATATATGTCACTGATCTCTAGGAAGTTCTGAATGTGAACTGTAGGATCCTCATGAGAGAGAAAAGTAAACTGACCATTGGAGAGCAAAATTTGCACCATGCTCTATTTTAATTCGAATCTTCCACCAGCCTCAGGTTTCTTAATACATGAAGTAACATTGGTGGGTCGTGGGATTGCCACATCTCTAACTCTTATTTCATTAGCAGCCATTGTTTCATGTGTCAACTCTCGTTCTTCAGTTTTGTTAACTGGCAAGTTAGAGTTAAGTGAATGAGGAACATGGATGGGTCTAAGTAAATATTATTTTCTGCCAATCAAGAAAATAATATTTTTTTTATGAAGTTTGACATTGGGCCCCTAAACTTTTTGAGGTGGACCTGGATTCAAACACTCATCCAATACTAATTTATGTAGCATGTCTTTTTGTTATAATCATGAAAAAAAAGCTCTTGAATGCAAAAAAAAAAAGTGAAAGAAAATTCATAAAATATAAGTGTTCTAGTAGAACACGTTTTCTAAAATTCAGAATGCTTTATGTAAAAAAGCAACATTATTTTTATTTTGTGGGGGATCTAAATTGTTATAGTTATTTCTTTAATTGTTCACGAACCATTTATATATGATAAATAAGATGCTGGATTGATTGTTCATCGATATTGCTCGCAAAACAATGAATTGAGGGTTCCTCAAGTTATATGACGACTATTGAAAGAAAAAAAACGTGATCACAAAAACATGAGAAGAGAAAATATCTATTTGACAACTCATGTTTTTAGTTATCACAAATTCTTTCAATTGTCACCCTACAACTTGAAGAATACTCAGTTGATGATCTTGCTTGCAGAAGTTGGTCGATGATAAATTTAACATCTGATTTTCAAAATATAAATGGTTCACCTAATTCAATTGAAAAAATGATAATTAGAATATGGATTGCACATAAGATAAAAAGATTTTTTTTCTCTCTTACATAATATTTTTTGCATTTTGGAAAACACGATCTTCTTAGAAAGCTTATATTTTATGAACTTCCTTTCAAATTTTATTTTATTTTTTTATTTGAGAGCTCTTTCTTGCCATGATGTTCCGATAAGAAATACAATATACAAATTTCGTGTTAAATGTGTGTATAAATGAGAAAAAAATATGTTTCAATTAAGCAAGTTAGAGTTAAGTGAATGAGGAACATGGATGGTCTTGACGAAAAATTGTGAAATTCTTGTTGGTTGAATTGTAGTTCATCTCTAGTAGATTTGATTCATGTTTCTGGACTGTTTTTGGGTCTAATCTATTGTGTAATGAAGTATTTAGACATCCTAAGTTTTTGGGGTGGGATCCATGGGAGTGTAGAAGAGTTAGAATTTAAAATCGAAGAAGAAAAGTTGGAAATCGCTTCTGACAAGCCCTTGGGCGCCGCGCCTGCCAGAGCCCCTCAAGGAAGCCTCTGTCTGACAGGGCCTGGCTCGCCGCGCCAGCCTGATCCCCTCAGGAAAGTCTCTGTCCGTTAGGCTCGCGCCCCGCGCCTGTCAATGGGCCAAGGCCCCCTAGTGACCTTGTTCTCTCCCTATTTTTCCTTACTAGTTCCTAAGCGATGTACCTATCATTCCTAGTTGATTTCAACACTCTAATGTACATCTAAACATCATGAAATCATCCATAAACATGAGATCATGATCCTTGAATCCATAATTCAATTCAATGAAAGTTAAGATAAAAGTCAAGGAAGTTAGAGGTCAAGTTTAAAGGTTAAAAAGCATGTCAAAGTTTAAATTTTCAAAGAGTCTTAAACAATCATTTTTACTTTGTTGTAAGGTACAAGTTACAAGTTGAGCAAAGAGTAAAAAGTTGAGTTAAATTCTCAAAAGCTATAAAGGAACTAAATATTTCCTAAGAGTTAAGTTTCAAGTTAAGTAAAGAGCAAGAGTTGAGTTCATTTCTCAAAAGCTATAAGGGAACTAAGTATTCCCTAAAGGTTTACAAATGTTTCACATTTAAGTTAAAAGGAAACTAAGAATTCCAAAAGAGTTTTGAACTTAAAGGGGAACATTGATTCGAAGAGGACCTTTTTAAAGCTAAAGGGTTCAGTAAATTATCTCAACCCAAAGGAAGGAAATTTTATTAAAAGTATGAGCTCAAGTATGTTTTGGGAGTAATATTGAGCACCGATGTGGGGATGAGAGTTCATATTAATTCAAGTCTCTATGTAAACTATGAAGCCATCAAGGGAATTGACGGGTCATACTTTTTAGATGATCACGTAAGTTTATCTAATAGAGTCACTAAGCTAAGTAAGGTCTTATACCGATGGCAAGGTATAAGATGGTCCTTGGCAATGTGAGGCAAAATGTTTTAAATTAATTAGGCTCCAGTGATAGTTGTCGGTTAGAGAATCTCCCACAAAAGTTATATTACTTTCAAATATAAGTAAAGTTGAGTTTGTTATTGCATTTCTTTAATGAATTAAGTTGTTTTATTGTTTTTACAAGCTTTATGCATATCGCATGTGTTTTAAATTTCTTTATATACATACTTTGAGTTAATTATATTCTTGAGTTGAGTAGAGCCAAGGTAAGTTCATCTTATTCCCTCAAGCTTAATTTATTGTTTAGTTTCCAACTCGCATACTCGTACATTCAATGTACTGATGCCAGTTGGCCTGCATTGTTTCATGATGCAGACGCAGGTAACCAGGATAAACACGCAGTGCACCATTGATCCATTTGAGCATTTTGCAGTCACTTGGTGAGACTCCTTGCATCTGGGAGGACATCCCTTTATTTGCTTTTCTAGCTTAGTTCATTAGGATGTCGTGGGTTCTGTCCAAACATACATCTCAGTCAGTTTAGAGGCTTCATAGACGATGTAGTAGTTCAGCTTTGGAGTCTCCTTTGTCTTATATTTCATCTGTTCACGTGTTGAGACTTAGTTCTATATTGGCCAAGACAAGTATTTAAGTTATTTGATGAGAATGCTTTTAATTTTTTTTATCGGAGATGAGTTCAGTCTTCCGCTTAGTTAAGTAATCAGGCCAAGGCTTCGCTCAAGTCCAGCGATGGTCGTTGGGTGCCGGCCACGTCTAGTCTAGGGTGTGGACTCCGTGTGTGACAGAGACCCCATTCTTTCTCCATCTTTTCGTACTAGTTTCCAAGTGATGCACTCACACTACTTAGTTGATTCCAACACTCTAACGTACATCTAAAAATCATGAAATCATTCATAAAAATGAGATCATGAAACTTGAATCCATAATTCAATTCAAGGAATGTTAAGATCAAAGTCAAGAAAGTTAAGAAGTAAAGTCTAAAGTTATGAAGTAAGTTAAAGTAAAGTTTCTTGAAGTTTACAATAGTCTTATTTAAACGTTTTAACTTTGTTTTAATGCTCAAGTTTTGATTTAAATAAAGAGTATAATTCTTTCCTTCAAAGAAGTATAAGGGAACTAAGTATTCCCTAAAGAGTTGATTAAGAACAAAAGTTTCAAGTCAAGCAAAGAGTAAAGAGTTGAGTTTATTTCCCAAAAGATATAAGTATTCTCTAGAATGTTTATAAATGGTTTTTTACATTTAAATTAAGCGGAAACTAAGATTTTTCAAAAGAGTTTTGAACAACAAAAGGGAACATTTATTCCCAGAGAGCTGTTAAAGCTGGGTGTTGGGCAATTATCTCAACCCAAAGAAAGGAAGTTATTTTTAAAGCATGAGCTAAAGTATATTTTGGGAGTAGTATTGAGCACAGATGTGGGGATAAGATTTCATATTAACTTAAGTCCCCATGTAAACAATGTAGTCATCATGGGTGTTAACGGGTTATACTTTTTAGATAATAACTTAAGTTAAGCTACTAGATCTACTGAGTTAAGGAGTCCTATGCGATGACAAAGTATAGGACAGTTCTGGCAATGTAGGCAAGACGATCTATCACCACTTAGGCTCATAGTGGTTGTTGTCGGTTAGAGAATCTCCCACAGAACTATATTACTTACATATATAAGTAAAGTGAATTTGCTATTGCATTTACTTTAATGAACTAAGTTGCTTTACTGTTTTACAAGCTTTATATATATCGTATGCATTTTGAATTGTTTTATATACATACATTGAGTTGAGTATTTTTTTGAGTTGAGCAGAGCCAATGTAAGTTTATAAGTTATTGTTTAGCATTCCAATTCGCATACTCATACATTCAATGTACTGATGCCAGTTGTCCTACATTGTCTAATGATGCAGACGCAGGTAACCAGGATCAACATCCAATGCCTCGTTGATCCAGTTTGAGCACTCAGAGTCGGTGGTGAGCCTCCTTGAATTTCGGAGGATCCTTTTATATGTTTTCCAGTCTTTCAATTATAGCATATTGTGGGGTTTGTCCCTACATTCATCATAGTATGTTTAGAGGCTTCATAGACGGATAGTCAGTCTTGTAGTTCAGTTGAGTCACTTTATGTAGAGATACTTTTTTCTGAGACTTAAGTTCCATTTTGGCCTAGACAATTAATTTAAGTTATTTAAGAGAATGTGTTTTTTTTATTGAGTAAGTCTTCCGGTGAATTAAGTAAGCCAGGCCAAGTGTTCGCTCAAGGCCAACAATGGTCATTGGGTGCCTGCCACATCCAGGGTGTAGGCTCGGAGCGTGACATAAGGGAACTAAGTATTTCCTAAAAGTTTATAAATGTTTTCACATTTAAGTTAAGACGAAACTAAGATTTCCCAAAAGAGTTTTGAATAAGAAAAGGGAACATTGATTCCAAGAGAGCTTTTTAAAGCTAAAAGTGTTGAGTAAATTATCTCAACCCAAAGGAAGGAAGTTATTTTAAGAGCATGAGCTAAAGTATATTTTGGGAGTAGTATTGAGCATCAATGTGGGGATGAGAGTCCATATTAACTCAAGTCTCTATGTAAACCATGTAGCCATAATGTGTATTAACGGGTCATACTTTTTAGATGATCACGTAAGTTAATCTACTGGATCCACTAAGTTAAGGAGTCCTATGCGATGGCAAAGTATAGGGCAGTTCTAGCAGCGTGTGCAAGACGTTGATCACCACTTAGGCTCATAGTGGTGGTTTTCGGTTAGAGAATCTCCCACAGAAACTATATTACTTTCATATATAAGTAAACTGAGTTTGTTATTACATTTATTTAACAAACTAAGTTGTTTATTGTTTTAAAAAGCTGCATATATATTACATGTATTTTATTTGCCTTATATATATTGAGTTGAGTATAAATGAGTTTAGAAGAGCCAAGTTAAGTTTCTTCTTATTCCTTTCAAGCTGTAAGTTGTTGTTTAGAATTCAACTCGCATACTCGTTCATTCAATTAATTGATGTGAGTTGGCCTGCATCGTCTTATGTGTCACGCCTGGAGCCTACATCCTGAACGTGGCCGGCACCCAACGACCATTGTTGGCCTTGAGCGAACACTTGGCCTGGCTAAATTAACTCAGTGGAAGACTATGCTAAACTCAAATAAAGAATTAAATACATTCTCATAAGATAACTTAATATCTTGTATTGACCAAAATGACACTTAAGTCTCAATATTGTAACATACGAAGTATAAGATAAAGGTGACTCCAAAACTGATCTACTACATTGTCTATGAAGCCTCTAAACTAACTGAGATGGATGTTGGAACACACCCCACAATATCCTAATGAACTAAACTAGTAAAGCAAATGAAAAGGATGTCCTCCGGAATGCAAGGAGGCTCACCTATGACTTTGGAGATCAATCTGGATCAACGAAGTGTTGCGTGCTGATCCTGCTTACTTGCGTCTTTGGTTAGTTGTTCTTCTTAATAATGAAAAATAATGAGTTTCTTTGAACTTGTTTTGTAAAGATATGGATATTTATGGTAAAAAGATTTTATGTTAAAATAAATTTCATGGAAGAATGCTCTTTTGCTTGACTTGCACTTATTTGTGTACTTGGTATGTTGTTGTCTTCATAATGTGATATTGATAATGTTGATGTATTGTAAAAAGAAGTTTTGGCATGATTGACTGTTTAAGAATATGTGGAGATCGTGTTGTTGTTGTGAGAAGGAAATTCCGCATGTTGGGAATTTGATACTTATATGTGCAAAATTGATATTTTGAGTCATTGTGTAAATGCCATATTGTTATGTTGATTTGAGTTGTAACTCATGATGATGTTGTAGTATATTGTGTGGTTGGGCTGCTAGTGTTGAGTCTATCCTTTCCCTTTTAAAAGTGTAGTTCATTCAGGGACGAATGTTCTTAAGGGGGGATAATGTAACACTTTGAAAAAGTCGAGACCTAATCTAGAGAACAACATGAGTGTCTAAGGTTTAGATACTGTTTTAAGACATAAAATAATGTATATAAGTCATCCAAGAATTTTTAGAGCCAAGACGTCAAAGGACGTTCATTAGTCCGGAAACTAGCTTAATTGAACTAGTTCACGTCGCTATGTTTGGGGATGGTTTCAGAGGGTCAAATGAAGTTAAAACTTGTGAAGAGACTTTGGATAGGTAGATTTTAGTATAGAGGGTCTAAACGTCCGATAACGATGCCCCAAGGACCACTCGCAGGGTCCTTGAGGAGGCCCCCAATATGGGTGGGCAGGCTGCCAAAGCAGCAAGCATAAGTCAAGAATCAGTGGGCTTCTGCGCGAAGCGCAGCCCACACGGACCTCACTTGTGGATTAATCTTCATTAAGGTATGGGTTCTTCACTCTTGGGATTCATTTCCCCAAGAGTTCCCTTCAAAGTTGATTTCTAAATTACCCAATTCCATGAGGTTTTCCAATTCTAATGGGTTTTCTTCTAAAGATCAAATTAATGATAAATTGCGATTTCCTATGACTAATTGAGTATAGATTGTTGATTAATTGATGTTAATTGATGAAATTTCAGGTTGATCATGTTCCCTTCCCCTAATTCCCCAAATCTTGGATCTTGGTCATGAATTGATTGAAATTGAAGAATGATTTGATAATTAGACTTGTTTAATCTATTCTAATTCATGTATGGATTGAATAGGGTAATGCATTGTTGGGATTGGATCTAATTCTTTATGAATTCATGATGAACCCTAATTCCCCTAACCCTAACTTATGAATTGAAGTTAAATTGGATAGTGATGATACAATTGACCTAGCTATTGTGTTAATTACAATTGGGTGATGGTATTACACCATTGTTGGATTGAATTGTATGGTTGATGGTAAGACCATGGATGATGGCTTGTTAAGGAGATTGGATAAGTCTTTATGATCCTAACATTTACTTCAATTATGATTACTTGTGTTTAGTGATAAAGCCACATTGAAGTATACCTTATGATGATATTGATAGGGTTGGTATGATGTTGAAGTGAAATGTCTTGACTATGGTTTGTGAGTTGTTCCCTAAGATTTAAATGTTATAAGGATGGTGATAACTTACCAATGTGTCTTATTATAATGTGACTATGTAAATGTTCAACCTTACATGTATGAATTGTACTGAAAGGAAAATACTCATGCAATTCTTATTGAGCTATGATGATGATGATTATATAAGGTAGACCTTATGACCTAACTAAGCTATGATCATTAATAAAGGCATTAAATACATTTCAAAAGGGACTCTAGCTTAGCACCGAGTGAACTTGTAGATTAGGGGTGGCGCCTTCCCAAGGAGGGAATGTAGGGTTCACCATAGTCCTCACGGGGTGGATAGCCTCACAGTCCAAAAAGGGCATAGAGTGATGTTTCTATGAGAGCCCCCAAGCTCCATAAACATGTTTCCACCATAGGAATACTATCTAGTGATTCGACCTATATATTATGTTTATGTTTGGTACTACTTTGGTCGGTAGTCCGCCTTCCATCGATGTAAGGTTTTACAACACCAGATTCCACACTTATCCCTTCTGGTCTATGTCGGTTAAGGCAAGCATTCCCGAAAGTAAAATGAAGTAATGGACTATACACTGAATATGGTGACTTGAGAGGTTGGAATTAGCCTAGGTATGGGTATGGGACTCTACCTATGCCTTGAACTAGTTTTCCTTTAGGGAATCCTTAGGAGGTTGTTCTTGTGTTCTTATAATGTATATGCTATGAAGATGTTTACTTTACATTTTGATGATTCTTTATGATGTTAGTTTCATTGATGAACATGTTATTGGTCTATATTGCTAAATATGATGATGACTACTATTGATGTTATGCTATGTTTAGTTGGGCATTACTTGTGATCCTTTGTTTTGTTTACTTGATTGAGTAAGGTTATGGGGCTTTGCTTGGTAATTGCACTCGTAGGCTAAAAGGTGGGTTATGAGCAAGGGTCTTGCTTATATTATGATGTCATCAACTCTTGTATGTTGACTTGACTATTACTTGTTGATGTTGGTCTTGTGTAGTACATGGGTTTGACTTATGGATTATGTGATTATTGGCTTATATGGGTTTTTGATTGTGCATAAGGATTTTCAAAGTACTTTAGCATGATTTTGATCAAATGTCCTATTTAGCATGATTTCACTTATTTTATGTGCATATACACATACTTAGTACAAGTGTGTACTAACCCATGTTTGATGTTTACTACAAATGTAGGATCCGGTCGTTGATATAAGAGAAGGCTTTGAAGACTGCTTGGATTCTTATCTTCCAAGTTTGGTATGTCCTTACTTTCCTAGGACGATGACATTATCTACCTATTGGATGTTGTTTAGTCTAAAAGACACTTTGTTCATTCTCTTTCATGTTGGTACTATAATTGTAAAGCCTATATGTGGGTATAATTGTTGATGTAAGGGTTATGCCCAAATTGTGATACTCTTGTCTAGTGGTTTAATATGAGACAATTTTATAGAATTCTTATGACACTATCTTATACTATGTATGTGCAATAAAAATAGAAGACTATGTAATCTTCTTATATGAAGGGTCTATGTATTCTTGATAAATATATATTAGGTATAAACGAGAGGTCTAAGTAAATAATATTTTTTTTATTTAAGATTTTTAACTGGCAAGTTAGAGTTAAGTGTATGAGGAACAAGGATGGGTCTAAGTAAATATTATTTTCTGCCAATCAAGAAAATAATATTTTTTTATGAAGTTTGACATTGGACCCCTAAACTTTTTGAGGTGGCCCTGGATTTAAACACTCATCCAATACGAATTTATGTAGCATGTCTTTTTGTTATAATCATGAAAAAAAAAGCTCTTAAATGCAAAAAAGAAATGACAGAAAATTCATAAAATATAAGTGTTCTAGTAGACCACGTTTTCTAAAATTCAGAATGCTTTATGTAAAAAAGTAACATTATTTTTATTTTGTGGGGGAACTAAATTGTTATAGTTATTTCTTTTAATTGTTGACGAACCATTTATATATGATAAATAAGATGCTGGATTGATTGTTCATCGATATTGCTCGCAAAACAATGAATTGCCCTCAAGTTATATGACGATTATTGAAAGAAAAGAAAAAATGTGATCACAAAAACATAAGAAGAGATAATATCTATTTGACAACTCATGTTTTTAGTGATCACAAATTCTTTCAATTGTCACCCTACAACTTGAAGAATACTCAGTTGATGATTTTGCTTGCAGAAGTTGGTCGATGATAGATTTAACATCTGATTTTCAAAATATAAATGGTTCACCTAATTCAATTGAAAAAATGATAATTAGAATATGGATTGCACATAAGATAGAAAGATTTGTTTCTTTCTTACATAATATTTTTTGCATTTTCGAAAACACGATCTTCTTAGAAAGCTTATATTTTATGAACTTCCTTTCAAATTTTATTTTATTTTCATTTGAGATCTCTTTCTTACCATGATTGTTCCGATAAGAAATACAATATACAAATTTCATATTAAATGTGTGTATAAATGAGAAAAAAATATTTTTACAGAATGGAAAAATGAAAATTTTGACATAAGTACACAAGTTACTATACCAATGTGGGAAATCAAGGGAACTCAAAGATGGTCCCTCAGGAAATACCTAATGACTCACATAATTATACATTAACTAGGAAATTTATCTGCGTTCGCGCGGTATAATAACAATTTAAAATGTACTTTTTATAAATAAAGTAGAGATAAAAAAGACAAATTATGTTTTGATTAGAGCAAAAAATTGTATTTTCTCTTACATAAAATAATTAAGAAGAAAATAGTATCTTCACTTTAAGTTGACATCATAAAACAATTATTTTTTTAAAAAAAATTGACATGATAACGTTATAACATTTTAAAAAGTTGAATTAGTAAATTAAGATTTTAATACAATATCATATCCACTCCCAGTCAACTTTAATTCAAACACTATGTCGTTCATTCATTAAAGTAATTAAATTTTATTTAGAAATCAATCGAAGAACTACATAGACAATATAAAAATATTCATGAATTTTAATCAATTTCGTGTATATAAGGAAATTGTGAATACATTATTTATGATAGCTTTCATAATAATTATTGAAAATTATACTTCTAATAATTTCATATTTATTATTTCATTTTTTTAAAAAAAATACAAAAATTCTTAACATAAAGCAGATTAAGAAAAGAAAATAGATCTTATTTTCCACTTAAAAATGAATTTACCTAATAAGTTTTTTCTTTAAATTGGGCATAATTCAAAATTTTATTTTACAGAAGTGCAAAATAATACTCAAAACCAATATACCAATTACCAATAACTAAAATTTTGAATTAAATAAATAAAATAAAGTAAAAAAGAACAAAAAAAAAAAGACAAAAAGTGATTTAAAGAAATAATATAAATAACACTAATGATGAGGTTGAGAGAAAAATAAAAATAATTAATAGCATTAATGATTAAATGATTTAAATTTTTAAAAATGCACAATAGATTAATTTTCAAGAAAAAGCAATTATATTTTAAATATATATATATATATATATATATATATATATATAAGAGAAAATCTCAAAAAAAAATTGATGAGATTAATTAAATAAATATCTTAAGTATGAAGAGTGTCATTATTTTCTATTTTTAACTTTATTATTTGGTTTGGATATAGTTGTATAGATCTTTAGCATAAGAGATGGTCTAATTTTTATTAAAAAATAAAATCAAATTACGTTAATATATATATATATATATACAATGTTACAATAACAAATTACCTTTAATATGTAGTAAAATTTTAAAGTGAGGTCATTTAAAATTTTAAAAAAAGTCAAAAGTATATATATATATATATATATTAAGAATATAAAGTATAATTAAAGATAAATAAAAGAAAAAAATAAACATTAATTAAATGTTGTACCTGAGAAAAAACGGAAAAAATAAATTTAAAAAACAGAATTAGAAGAGCAAAGGATCCTTTCAAATCACAATAAAGAAAATAAAAGGCATTAATTTATATTTAAAGATTTATAAGGAAAAATTAAATTAGTTCATTTTTTTAAAAAAGGAAAAAGGGAATTAGAAGAATAAGGAATTGAAAGAAATAATGTGAGCACTAATTTAGGATCCTTTCGAATTATAATTCACAACATAGATATCTCCTTATTTTATGCTAATTTAATATAAATTCAATAAATAAATTGATTCTTTCTCTAAAAACAAATTCTTGTCTTGTGGACCATTCATCATTTAAGAAAATAATATAAATAACAATAATGATGAGGCTAAGGAAAAAAATAAAAAATAATTAATAGCATTAAGTTCAGCATGTCTGGAAGCACAGGAGAATGTTTGTTTGCTGATATTATTACCAGTATTCGATACTGGGTCATTCATAGCATTACTATATCTTCCCTATTCATTGCGGGTTGGTTATTTATCAGCACAGGTTTAGCTTACGATGTGTTTGGAAGCCCGCGGACAAACGAATATTTTACAGAGAGCCGACAAAAAATTCCATTAATAACTGGCCGTTTTAATCCTTTGTTCATGATGAAATGATTTGAAATTTGATTTTTTTATTATAAAATAGCTAGATTTTCAAGACAAATTCTTGAGCTATTATTTTTTAACAAACATATAAGAGACAATGTCGTTTTTAAAAAAAATAAAAGAAACATTAATTAAATGTTGTAGATTAGAAAAAATGGAAAAAAAATAAATTTAAAAAAAAAACAAACTAAATTAGCAGAGTAAAACTTTTAAAGAAATAATCTAAGCACTAATTTAGGATCCTTTCAAAACACAATTAAAATATAAACAAACATTAATTTATATTTCAAGATATATAAGGAGAAATAGAATAAAAAATTGAAGAAAAAATTAAAAAAAGAACGGAATTAGAATACTAAAGAATTGAAAGAAATAATGTTAGCACTAATTAGAATCTTCAAATTATTATTCACAACGATATCTACTTATTCTACGCCTAATTTAATATGAATTCAATAAATAAATTGATTCTTTCTCTAAATATTTTTTCTTGTCTTGTAGACCATTCATCAGATAAGAAAATAATATAAATGATATTAATGATGAGGATAAGAAAAATAAAAATAATTTATAGCATTAATGATGAAATGATTTGAAATTTGATTATTTTTTTTGTAAAATAGATAAACTTTCAAAACAATTTTTTGAGCAATAATTATTTAAAAAATATAAGAGAAAACATCATTTTAATATAAAATTATATAAATATATGAAGTTAGAAGAATGTCGTCATTTTCTATTTATAGATTCATTATTTGATATAAGTATAGTTGTATAGATATTTAGCAGAAGAGATGGTCTAATTTTTTAATAAAAAAAATAAAATCAAATTACCTTAATATATATCAATATATGTTTTACAAAGTTATAGTAACTAATTTCTTGTAATTAATAAACAAAAGAAAGTAAAGAAGTATTTTATAAAATGATTTAACGAAATGATATAAATGACATTAATTATAAAATTAAGGCAGGGAAGTAAGAAAATTAATATAATTGTTGACGAACAAAATAAAAAAGTATGATCACCTTTGATATTTGTAAAAATTTGAAGTGGGACTTTTGATCTTTTTAAATTAAAAAAATTGTCAAAAGAATTAAAATAGTAATATATATATATATATATATATATATGCACTAATTTAGGATTTTTACAAATCAAAATAAATAAAATAAAACAAACATTAATTAATGATATATAAGGAAAAATGAAAAAAAAATAAAGATAAAAATTAAAAAGAAGAACGGATTTAGAAGAATGAAGAATTGAAAGAAATAATGTGAGCACTAAATTAGGATTTTGCAAATTATTCTCAATCTAGATTTTTCCTTAATCTTATAATTTAATATGAATTCAATAAATAACTTGATTATTTCTCAAAATAATTATTCTTGCCTTGTGGACCAGTCATAATTTTTTCTATAAGTTTTTCGATCAGAAATATATTTTTCAAATTCAAACCTTTTTGTAGAAAAAATTATTATGCAACAACATTTTAATTTAATTTTTTGGAAGAGAAACATTTGTTACATGACCTCTCTCTTTATATCAATATATTGAAGAATTATCATGAAATACTATTTCATTCTCTTATCATAAAGAAATCACAGTCGATCATCGTCATAAGAAGAAGTGACAAAGTTAAGTTGTCCATTTTTGTTGATCATAACTACTAATTATTTTTTACTTTTAGTCTAAATTTAAATAATTTTGTAATATCTCGTAACTCGAAATAGCTAGGATTAAACAAAGAAACTAAGAATAGTTACTTTTGGAAATAATAGGAAAAATCTGAAAAATTTCCTAACTGTGAGTGAGTTTTTGGTCATTTTCAAACGGACATCTTCTAGCTCAGGATGAGTTAGGGTTAGTTATTTTTATAGTTGGAAATCCCTTGAAGAGATCTTTCCAACGCCACCAAGTTTGCGCATTTTAGACATCGTATGAGGGAGATATGCCTATCAGAAGTTGGGCTGTCGAATTAAGAACATGTCTAATCAGGGAATTTTCAGTATTTTGGTCTTTTAGCTACCCTATTATTTTATTCAATTTTAGGAGTTTAATATTGGTCAATACTGAACTTGGTCAGTTTTAGCATATTAGAATTTTCACGCTTGGGCTAAGGAGAAAGAAGAAGAGAAAAGAAGAAGGGAAAAAGGGCAAAATCATCACGGTCAACCAAGAACGTTGGTGTTTTCACTAAGGAAATTGCTTCAAACATGTATGTGAGGCTCTCATAACGTTGGGATTGTTGTCCCACGTGCCAAGCATATTATTTCAGTTTGGATTCATCTTAAATCTTTAGAATATTGATATCTTGATACCCTTTTCTTGAATTCATGTGTTGTTCTTGAATTGCCTGAGTTGTGAAGTTTTTGAATTCGTTACGTCGCATTATGGGGTCATTTCGGATTAGGTTCTTAGAACACTTGTTGGGTATTTGTATCTAAATAAGAAAAATAATCGAGTTTGGGTGAATTGGGGAAGAAAAACGAAGAAAAATTTCGACGCGCGAAATCTGGAAAAGGGAATGCGTCGCGCGACCAATTCCCAGAATAAAAAATTTGGCTATGTTGCGAAGCTTACACGAGGTTTTGTGCCTCAAAAGACTTCTCGAAACCAAAATTAAATCATTTATCCGCGTCGTGGACCCACCCTCAAATTTTGATTTTGGATTTTTCTCATGTTTAGCTATCTAAAAGTATTGCTAAACATCATGAGATCTTTTCAAACACGAATCTAATTCCTTGAATCCATAATTCAATTCAAGGATAAGTTAAAGTCAAGTCAAGAGTAATTAAGAATTAAATTTAAGAGAAATCAAGATTCAATCGAGAGGAGTCATTTCAAGTTTTCATAAGTATTTTACAAATATTTTCAACTTTTTTAAAGACTTAAGTTTTGAGTTCAGTAAAGAGTGAAGTTGAAGTTCTTTTCTTCAAAAGTATATGGGGACTAAGTATTCCAAAGAGACTTGAATGTTTTAACATTTAACTAGTAAGGAAACTTTGATTTCCAAGGAGCCTTAGGGCAATTTTTCAGAAAAGAACTATAGCTTTCTAAAAGAAGCAAGCATGGAAAGTATGGTTTCCAAGGTAGCTTTGAGCTAAGTATTTTGAGCACTAATCTCTAAACCACAGAATCAGTATGTTTTTAAAACATATGAGCCAACATATTTTTGGGAGCAATACTGAGCACCGATATGGGGGAGAGTTCAGACAACTTACAGTCCCCATAAACCATGTAGCCACCATGGGTAGGAAAGATTCATACTTTTTAGATGAAGTCTTTTCACAGTAGACTGTTGGATCCATTAGGCAGTTTAGGTCTTATACCTTTGGCCGGGTATAGGATGCGCTGGCAGCGTGAGGTAGATCGTTGTATCATCACTATAGCTCTTATGTGATGGTTGTCGATTAGAGAAACTCCTATAGTAGTTATCGTATTTTCATATACATCAGTTCATTGTATTTTTACATACATTTCAAAGTTTCTTGTATCTTTACATACACACAGATTTTATAGCATGTTTGTAAACAACTTTCTTTATACTGCATTTGTTTAAATTTGCTTTATAATGAAATGAGTTTAGTAAGTATTCATGAGTTTGAGAAGAGTGAAGGCAAGTGTTTCTTTTAGCATCTCTTTCTAGCATATGTTGTATTAGCATTCCAACTCGCATACTCGTACATTCAATGCACTTATGCCAGTTGGCCTGCATCGTAACGTGATGCAGATGCAGGTAATGAGGATCGACATCCAGTGCACCGTTGATCCAGTTGAGCACTCCAGAGTCATCTGGTGAACCTCCTTGCACTCCGGAGGACATCTTTTATTGCCTTCTAGTTAGTTAAATAGGATGTTATGGGGTTTGTCCCAACATTTATCTCAGTCAGTTTAGAGGCTTAGACAGTTAGTAGTTCAGTAGTCTTTACATTTTCATTCTTATGTTAAAGACTTGGGTTGTCATTTTGGCCAAGTTGAATGTTTAAATTTGTAAGACATTCCTAGTTATTTCGTTATGCAGTTGAGATAAGTTCTTTTATCATTATAAGTGTGATTGTTGTCTTCCGCTGAGTTAAGCCAGGATAAGGGTCCGCTCTAGGCCAACAATGGTCACCGAGTACCAGTCCCGCCCTAGGTGTAGGCTCGAGGCATGACAAGCTAGGTATTAGAGCACATAGTTCAAGAGTCCTAGGGAGTCTATGAAGCTGTGTTTATAGAGTTCTAGTTATCGGTGTGAAGCGCACCATATCTATAATTAGGAGGCCACAACATTTAGGAACTTCCTCACTTCTTTCATATTCCTTTTCATACATTAGAGTTTCGTCTCTAAAAAGTTCCTTCTAATTAATTCTTTCGTGTGTTTCAGATAACCATGCCTCCACGAAGAGCAGCAAGAGGTCGTCCAACTAGGAGGAATGTTGAACCTCAGGAACATGAACTACCCAATGAACCTGACGTGCAACCACAAGGAGAAGTTACTAATACTGAGTTCAGAGTGGTAATTACGATGTTGAGTCAAGTTGTTACTAACTAGGTTGGTCAATAGAGGGGAGCTCAACAAGAAGGAACTGGCACTTCGAGGATTCGGAAATTCTTGAGGATGAATCCCCCAAGTTTTTTTCGTTCAAGCACTACTGAGCATCCAAAAAACTTTGTGGAAGAGTTGAAGAAGTGATTTGATGTGATGCATGTCATTGGTGTTGAGAGAGTCTAACTGCCTGCATACCAACTGAAGAATGTGGCTAGGATTTGGTACGACCAGTGGAAGAAGGGCAGAGATGAAAATGCACCACATCCGAATTGGGCTTGCTTTGAAGAAGCTTTGTTGGGGCATTTCTTTCCCCGAGAACTGAAAGAGGCCAAGGTATGTGAGTTCCTCACACTTAAGTAGGACTCACTCAGTGTGCATGAGTATGGATTGAAATTAACCGAACTATCTCATTATGCTCCAGAGATGGTTAAGGACATGAGGAGTAGGATGAGTTTTAGGTTGTGCTTCAAGCAAAGAGGGTCGGGCTTCAATGCTTATTGGTGAAATGGACATTTCGAGATTAATGGTCTGTGTACAACAGGTAGAAGAGGAAAAGTTGAGGGACAAAGAAGAGTACAGAAACAAGAAAGCCAAGACTCAGAATGAGTCTGGGCAACAGAAAGGTGGTTTGAATTGGCCACTGTTTCAGAAACAGAAGGGTCCTGCACCATCATCTGCTAGTGCACCTGCACCCAGATACAGAGTTGAGCATCATGGTCAGAACTCCCAAGCTAAGCCTGCATATTCAAAAGTTAGTGTGGCGCAAGGAGGTAGTAAGCCTTCTGCCTACACCAAGTGTGGTAGAAATCACTCCGTGTTTGTCGTGAGGGCTCCACGGGTTGCTTCAAGTGTGGTCAGATCGGGCATTTCATGAGGGAGTGTCCAAAAAATAAGCAAGGCGGTGGTAATGGGGGCAACAGAACACAATCTTGATCAATTGCTCCACCAGACAGAGCTGCACCTAGGGGAGCTACCTCTGGTACTAACGGAGGAACAAACCACTTGTATGCTCTCAAGAATTGCCAAGAACATGAGAATTTGCCTGACGTTGTCACTGGTATGATTCAAGTCTTTGAATTTACTATTTATGCATTGCTATACCAAGGAGCTAGTTTATCTTTTGTAACTCCTTATGTTTGTAATACTCCAAAAGTCTAAACCCTAATCTAGAGCCTAACATGAGAGTGTAAGGGTTGTAACACTGTTTTAAGGTCAAATATAATGTGTATAATTCATTTAGGAAGTTTTAGTATCAAAGTGTCAAGAAACGTCCACGACGTCCGAAAACTAGTTCAAGAGGTGCTAGTGTGCCTTAGCCTATTTTACTAGGTTTTAGAAGTTGGAATTCGATGGAATTTTGTAGTAAGGTATCTAGCACGTATTAGAGTTGGGTTATAGTCTAAACGTTTGGGTACGACACGCCAAGAACCAACCAAAGGGTACTTGAGGAGTACCCTTCTATGTTGGTTAAAAAGTTGTCATGGACAGTGTCTACCCACGAGGGCCAATGACGGGGCGTGGTCCAATCGACGGGGCGTCGATGGACACAGTCGTTGGACACTTAGCCATTTTGTACAAAGGTCCATTTTGGACCAGTCTCTGACACCATCGACGGATTTTCAGGACGTTGGGGGCAAGGGCGTAGGTTGACCTACGGACCGTCGATCGAGGTCTCGTAGGTCCAGCTTGTTATTTCATTGTTAAGTTTAATGAGTTCATTTAGTTAGTTATTTTAGTTAGGGGTTTAATTAGTGATTAGGGGGTGGTTAATTAGGTTAGTTAATTAACTATATATCCTACCCTAAGCCTAAACCCAATTAAACTCCCACAATTCCAAAACACAAATTGCTCTTCCTTCTCTCTTCTTTCTCTCTCCCAAAGAACTTCATAGAAGACCAAGTCAAGGAGGGTTCTAGGGAAGCAATAAGACTACTTTTCACCAACATTCTTAATCAATTAACAAGGTATGGGATCCTTTAACCTTTGGGATTCCTTTCCCCAAAGGGTTATCCAAAATTGGTTTTAAAAAAGATGATTTCATATGGGTTTCTTCGTAATACGAATTTGATATCCTAAATTGCTTTGCTTATGATTTATTTAGGTGATTATGATTAGATTATTATGTATTATTATTCAATTATACTAGATCTTGATGAATTAACCTAGTTTGTGAAGTAGATCATGAATTTGACCCAAATCCCTAACCCTAGGTTATGAACTAGTGATGAATTAATGTGTAGTGATTTAATTGACTTCGTTATTGTATTAATTACTATTGTGTGATGACATTACACCCATTTTTGAGTTTAATTAGATGGTTGATGGTAAAACCTTGGATGATGGCTTGTGAAGGAGATTGGATAAGTCTTGTGATCTCAAACCTTTACTTCAATTATGATTACTTGTGTTGAGTGATGAAGTTATATTGAAGTATACCTTATGATAAGATTGATTAGGGTTAGTATGATGTTGAATTTAAATGTCTTGATATATGGATTGTGAGTTATTGGCTAAGATGTAATGATATAAGGTTGGTGATGATTTGCCTATGTGCATTATTATGATATGGTAATGTAAATATGCTAACCTCACTGTGTGAATTGTATTGAAAGGACAATACTCATGCAATTCTCTTTGAGATATGACTATGAATATATAAGGGGTAGACCCCTAATACCTAAAACTAAGTTAGATTGTTAATGAAAGACGTTTAAAAAGGGACTCTAGCTTAGCACCAAGTGAACTAGAGGGAGGAGTGTCCCTTCCCACATAGGGAAGGTAGGCCACTAATGTACTCATGATATTGGAGACTATAATGCATGTAGCATATAGAGGGTCCCAAATACATCTCCTAGTTCTTGAACTATGTTGCCCCTATAGGAATACTAGCTAGTGGATCCACATAGATGTTATGTTCATGTTTTGGTACTACCTTGGCAAGTAGTCCACCTTATTTCGGTGTAGGGTTCCATGACACTAGATTCCACATTAGCTCATGTAGTCTATGTCGGTTAAGAAAAGATGTTCCCAAAAGGTAAAATGAAGTAATTAAGTGAACTCTAACTAGGATGACCTAAGGGGTTTGGCTTAGTCTAGGTAGGGGTTTGGGACTCTACCTACACATTGAACTAGTTAGCCTTGAGGGAAGTCTTACAAGGATGTTCTTATGTGCTTATAAATGTAAATGATATGTATGTGTTGATCTTACATGTTAATGACACTATGTGATATGTATTTCACTTATGAACATGTGGTTGGTCTCTATTGCCAAAGTATGATGATGTTTAATCTTAATGATATAGTATGAAAAGTTGGGCATTGCTTGTAGTTCTTGTTGGGTTTACTTGGTTGGGTAAGGTTATGGGGCCTTACTTAGTCATTGCACTAGTGGACTTAATGGGGGTATATGAGTGATGGTCTTGCTTAGGTTATGATGTTATTAACTCTATTGCATGTTTGTTGATATTATAACTTGATGATAGAGTTGTCTTGATTATGTGCTCAACTATGTTGATATGCATATTGACTTGACTAGACTTGGTATTGTTGGTCTTGTGATGTACATGGTCTGGACTTACGAAATATGTTCTTATTTACTTATATTGGTCTTGAATGTGCATAAGGTATTTATTAAGTGACTTTACATGCTTTTGAATAAATGTTCCTTTTTGACATGATTTCTATGGTGTATGTGCATGTGATCCTATACTTAGTACAAGTGATGTGCTAACCCCATTTCTCCTATTTTACCGAACATTTTAGATTTCGGTCGTTGAGGATATTGTGGTCATTTGTACGGAAGGCTTGGAATCATTCTCCAAGTGGGTATGTCCTCAAATCCGAGGATGATGCCTTTTTATTACTCTAGATATGTTTCTTCTTGTAGTCTAAATACGATCATTTAAATCTACTTGTTTCAAGATATTTATTGTAAGCCTTAAGTGGCATTCATACATTGTGTAAGGGCTTATGCCCATGTTGAATTGACTCCGTTTACATGGTTTAATATGAGACATCCGTTTTAAGACTATGTTATGTATCTTATATATATATGTGCCATAAGAGTAGAAAACTATGTAATATTCTTATACGAAGGTTCTATGTTTACTCGATATGAATATATTATGTGTAAGCGAGAGGTCAAAGTAAACCTCATGAAGTAGTGTAGATGAAAAGTTTTAAATTTTTCCGCATTTTTAACCTATGAATGTAATGATGAATGCTAAGAGGCTAGTTTTAGTCCTCTTCGAGGACGACGACGCCGGTTACGTCTAGGGAGTGCTCTCCGGATGTGACAAACTTGGTATCAGAGCATGAGGTTGAATATCCCTTGAAATGATTCTCATTAAACCACGTCTATGTAGATTCTTATTCATAATTGTGAAGAGCACCACACTTATGAATGGGAGACTCTGTGATGCTTAGAAACTCTCATCTTCTTGTAATCCTATGTCGTGCCTCTAGAGTCTTCTTATGTGCTTTCACCTAAACCTTGTATTATGGTTATAGGTATGAATACTCGAATGGAAGCGGCATGAAGGGCCGAAGAAGGCATTGCTAATATGGGGGCTAACGACAACCAAGCTCCTCCACAAGACAACCAAGTGCTTTCTCTTGAAGAAGTTGCTATGGGTGATCAAGTTCCAGTTGTTCCTCCACCGTTGAACGATGGAGAGATAAGGGCATTTTTTCTCAATATGGCCCAAGCCATGAACTCTCAACCCAATGCCGTCACTTCTCAAGTACAAGCCATGGCGACTCAAGCGAATAGGGAGGTTGGACCCCGAGTGCCTCATCATGTCAACAACATGTCATCTCGTTTGAGAGACTTTACTAGAATGAACCCACCCATGTTCTTCAGTTTCAAAGTGGATGAATACTCTAAAGATTTCCTCGATGAGGTTATAAGATTTTTTATGCTATGTGTGTGACCTCAATTGAGAAGGCCGAGTTGGCGGCCTATCAACTCAAAGATGTAGCCCGAACTTGGTATGTGCAATGGACGGATAATAGGGCACTACGAGGTGGTCCGGTGACTTGGGAGATCTTCAAGAAGTCTTTTCTTGATCGGTTATTTCCAAGAGAGTTGAGGGAAGATAAGGTGGAAGAATTCTTCAACCTTCATCAAGGAGGTATGAGTGTAATTGACTATTCCTTTAAATTCACTAAATTGTCCAGGTATGCTCCATCCTTGGTGTCTAACCCAAGGGAAGGGATGAGATGAGTCATTTTCTTACGGGGGTGTCCGAAGATTGGTTGAAGAATGTCGTTTGGCTATGCTTCATGATAATATAATATTTCTCATCTCATGGTTCATGCTCAACAAGTGGAAGAAAGTAGGCTAAGGAGGAAGAATAGGGAAACCAAGAAGGCAAGGTCTTATGAAGGTGGTTCTTCAAAGTGTAGGCTTGACATTCAAGACAATCCTAGGTTCAATAAAATGTTTTCTAATCAAGTTCCTTCTAAATTTTTGAAGGCTCGTGATGATAGGGTGTCTAACCCTAAGTCTCAAAAAGGAAGAGGTACTAGCTCACCTAACAAGAAGCCAACTTGTGAAAAGTGTGGCAAGAAGCATTATGGTGATTGCCTTGTTTGGACGGACAATTGCTTTGGGTGTGGCAAGAGCAGCCACAAGGTTAGGGATTGTCCTAATTTGAAGGGGAAAGACAAAGTTAGCGGGCAAGCTCAAGCTAGTGGTTCTAATGTAGATGCTCCAAATAAGAATTGATTTTATGCTCTTCACTCTAGGGGTGAACAAGAGAGTTCTCCCGATATGGTGACCGGTATGTTACAAGTCTTCTCTATTGATATATATGCTTTTCTTGATCTGGGTGCTACTCTATCTTTTGTTACTCCCTTAATATCTAGGAAGTTTGATAGTTTGCCAATGTCCTAAATGATCATTTTATGGTACTACTCCGGTAGGGAAAGGGGCTGGTTGCAAAAAGGGTATATAGAAATTGTCCTATAAAATTGCCCAATAGAGTTACTCATCTTGAATTAGTAGAACTTGATATGGTTGATTTTGATGTTATTTTGGGGATGGAATGGTTGCATGATTGTTTTGCTTCCATTGATTGTAGAACAAGAATTGTCAAGTTCAATTTTCCAAATGAACTCGTCTTAGAGTGGAAGGGGGGAATTCTATTCCTAGAGGTCGTATCATTTCTTGTCTTAAGGTTTGTAAAATGATCTTTAAAGGGTGTTTATATCATATTGTAAGAGTCAAAGATTTAGACTTCAAAAATCCTCCCATTGAGTCGGTCCCCGTAGTAAGGGAATTTCCGGAGGTCTTTCCTAATGATCTTCCTGGAATCCCTCCCAAACTGGAAATTGATTTTGGTATTGACTTGCTACTGGATACCAACCCCATTTCAATTCCTCCTTATCGGATGGCTCCAACCAAATTGAAAGATTTGAAGGCTCAACTCAAGGACTTGTTAGACAAAGGTTTCATAAGATCTAGTATTTCTCCATAGGGTGCACCGGTATTACTTGTGAAGAAGAAGGATGGGTCCCTTAGAATGTGCATTGATTATCACCAACTCAATAAAGTCACTATGAAAAATAAGTATCATTTCCCTCGGATTGACGACTTGTTTGATCAACTCCAAGGACCAAGCTACTTTCCTAAAATTGACTTGAGATCGGCGTATCACTAACTTAGGGTGAGAGGTGAGGATATACCAAAAATGGCATTTCAAATAAGATATGGTAACTATGAGTTCCTAGTAATGTCCTTTGGTCTCACTAATGCCCCGGCAGCGTTGATGGACCTAATGAATAAGGTTTTTCAAAGTTACCTAGATTCATTTTTCATTGTCTTCATTAACGACATCTTGGTATATTCAAAAAATGAGGGTGAACACATGGACCATTTGAGAGTGGTTTTGCAAGTGCTTTAGGAACACCAACTATTTGCCAAGTATAGCAAATGTGAGTTTTGGTTGAGGTCGGTGGCTTTTCTTGGTCATATCATCTCTAGTAAGGGAGTTGAGGTTGAGTCCAAGGAAAACGGAGGCAGTGAAAAATGGCCTAGACCATTGACTTCAACCGACATTAGGAGTTTCATGGGTCTAGCGGGTTATTAAAGGAGGTTTGTGAATGGTTTTGCATCCATTGATTCTATCTTGACTACCTTGACCCAAAAGAGTGTGAAATTTGAGTGGTCGGAGGCATGTGAGAGAAGCTTCAAAATTTTGAAAGATAGGCTTACTTTTGCTCCGATATTCACCCTATCGTAGGGTACTAAGGTTTTTCTGGTATATTGTGATGCATCCTGAGTGGGCTTGGGGTGTGTTCTTATGCAACATGGGAAAGTAGTAGCCTATGCCTCTAGATAAATTAAGGTGCATGAGAATAATTATCCAACTCATGATCTTGAGTTAGCAGTCGTGGTATTTGCCTTGAAAATATAGAGACATCACTTTTATGGTGTTCATGTTGATGTGTATACCGACCATAAAAGTCTTCAATATGTGTTTACTGAAAAGGAGTTAATCTATGACCAAGAAGATGGTTGAAATTGTTGAAAGATTACGACATGAGTGTCCTCTATCACCCCGGCAAGGCCAATGTGATTGTGGATGCTCTAAGTCGTATGACCATGGGCAGTGTGTCTCATGTACAAGAAGCCAGGAAAGACCAAGTGAAAGATGTTCATAGGCTGGCTCGATCGGGTGTTAGGTTGGAAGATTCCCCAAATGGTGGTTTTATGATTCGTCATAACTCCGAAACATCTTTGGTGGTGGAGGTTAAGTCTAAACAACACCTTGATCAAATATTGAGTTGAAGGAATCGGTTCTTGGTCAGCTAAATGAGTCATTCTCCTTAGGGAGGGATGGTGTTTTGAGGTACCAAGGAAGGTTGTGTGTTCCCAATGTAGACGATTTGAGAAACCGGATCCTTGAGGAAGCTCATAGTTCTCGTTATTCCATCCATACGGGATCTACAAAGATGTATCATGACCTTAGAGAAGTGTATTGGTGGGAAGGCTTGAAAGGGGACATAGAGGAATTTGTTGCAAAATGTTCCAATTGTCAACAAGTGAAAGCCGAGCACAAAAAGCTGGGTGTTTTACTTCAAGAAATCCAAGTCCCCACTTGGAAGTGGGAAGACATTAACATGGATTTCGTGGTGGGGTTGCCTCTAACTCAAAACCAACATGACTCTATATGGGTGGTAGTGGATAGGTTGACCTAGTCCGCTCATTTTATTCCCGTTAAGTCCACTTACTCGGCGGAGGATTATGCAAGGATTTTCATAGATGAGATTGTATGTCACCATGGTATTCCATTTTCCATCATATCGGATAGGGGTTCACAATTCATATCTAGGTTTTTGAGGTCATTCCAAAAAGGGTTGGGTACAAAGGTGAAGCTAAGCACCGCTTTTCATACCCAAACGGATGGTCAAGCGGAGTGTACTATTCAAATCCTTGAGGATATGCTTAGAGCTTGTATAATTGACTTCATGGGAAATTAGGATAAACACTTGCCTTTGGTTGATTTTTCTTACAACAATAGTTATCATTCATCTATATCTATGGCTCCTTTTGAGGCCTTGTATGGTAGGAGATGTAGGTCTCCAATTGGATGGTTTTAAGTGGGCGAGTCTTCACTTTTGGGTCCCGAATTGATTTATTAGACTTTGGAGAGAGTTCATATAATAAGAAATTGCTTGAAAACAGTCTATAGCTGGCAAACGTTTTATGCCGACCATAGGAGAAGAGACTTAGAGTTTGAAGAATGTGATAAGGTGTATCTAAAATTTCACCTATGAAAGGGGTGGTGAGATTTGGCAAGAAAGGGAAGTTGAGTCCTCGTTATGTGGATCCTTATGAAATTTTGCAAAGGGTTGGCAAGGTTGCATATGAGTTGAGGTTACCTAGTGAATTGGCTTCGGTTCATCCGATGTTCCATGTCTCCATGCTTAAGAAGTGTATCGGTGATCCTGAGTCCATCCTTCCTATTGAGGGTCTAGGTGTGCAAGAAACCTCTCCTATGAGAAGGGTCCGGTTGAAATCCTTGATAGACAAGTAAAGAAGTTAAGGAACAAGGAGGTGGCTTCCGTAAAGGTGTTATGGAAGAATCACCTAGTTGAGGGTGCAACATGGGAGGCCGAGGCTGACATGAAGTCCCGTTACCCTAATCTATTTGATAACTAAGGTTAGTTGTTCCTATTTATAGTGAAAATAATGAGTTTATTTGAAGTTTCCTTGAGTTTTGGTAAAATATTGAAATATATGTTTTGTTACAGTGATTTACAGTGAACTATGCCTATATAAGTGAAAGTTTTCAAAAACAAAATGCTCTTTTTACTTGATTTGAACTTATGTGGTGTATTTTGGTATGTTGTGCCTTCATGAGTTGTATTGAGCATGTTGATATGTGTTCAAGAAAGCTTTGGCATAAGTGAATATGCATATAGTGAACGTTGAGCTCTTATGAGTTGAAAATGATGTTTTGAGTTGCATTGTGTAAAAGGTCATGTGGTTATGTTGATTTTTGAGTTGTAACTCATGTTTTGATATGTTGTTGTTGGTTGGGATGCTAGTCTTTAGTCTATTTCTTCCTTCCAAAAGATTTTAGTGTAATTCGGGGACGAATGTGCCTAATGGGGGATAATGTAATACTCTGAAAGTCTAAATCATAATATAGAGCCTAACATAAGTGTCTAAGGGTTGTAATATTGTTAAAAGGTCAAATATATTGTGTATAAGTCATTTAGAAAGTTTTAGAATCAAAGCGACAAGAAAAGTACATGACGTTTGGAAACTAGTTCAAGAGGTGCTAGTATGCCTTAGCCTATTTGTCTAGGTTTTAGGATTCAGAATTCAATGGAATTTGGTAGTAAGATGTCTAATACGTATTAGAGTTGGTTTATAGTCTAAACGTCTGGGTACGAATCCCCAAGGACCAACCAAAGGGTCCTTGAGGAGGACCCTTCTATGTTGGCTACAAAGTTGTCATGGATAGTGTCTTCCAACAGGGCAAATGATGGGGCGTGGTCCAACCGACGGGGCATCGATGGACACCGACGTTGTACACTTAGCAATTTTGGCCAAAGGTCAATTTGTACCTGTCTCTTACACCATCGACGAATGTGCAGGACGGTGGGGGCAAGAGCGTAGGTTGACCTACAGACCGTCGATCGAGATCTTGTAGGTCATGCCTCTTATTTCACTGTTAAGTATAATGAGTTCATTTAACTAGTTTGTATAGTTAGGGGTTAAGTTAGTTATTAGGGGTTGGTTAATTAGTTAAGTCAATTAACTATATAACCTATTCTAAGCCTAAATCCAACTTAAACACCCATAATTCCAAAACCCAAATTGCTCTTCCTTCTCTTTTCTTTCTCTCTCCCAAAGGAACTGCATAGAAGACCAAGTCAAGGAGGGTTCTAGGGCAGCAAGAAGACGACTTTTCTCCATCATTATTCATCAATTAACAAGGTATGGTATGCTTTCACCTTTGGGATTCGTTTCCCCAAAGGGTTCTTCCAAAATTGGTTTTCAAAAAGATGATTTCATATGGGTTTCTTCCTAATACGAATTAAATCTTCTAAATTGCTTTTTTTATGATTTCTTTAGGTGATTATGATTATATTATGATGTATTATGATTCAATTATGCTAGTTCTTGATGAATTAACCTAGTTTGTGAAGTAGATCATGAATTTGACCCAAATCCCTAACCCTAGGTTATGAACTAGTGATGAATTGATGTCTAGTGATTCAATTGACTTCATTATTGTATTATTTACTATTTTTTGATGATATTACACCCAGTTTTGGGTTGAATTGGATGGTTAATGGTAAAACCTTGGATGATGGCTTGTGAAGGAGATTGGTTAAATTTTCTGATCTCAAACCTTTACTTCAATTATGATTATTTGTGTTGAGTGATGAAGTTATAATGAAGTATACCTTATGATAAGATTGATTAGGGTTGGTATGATGTTGAATTGAAATGTCTTGATATATGGATTGTGAGTTATTGGCTAAGATGTAATGATATAAGGTTGGTGATGATTTGCCTATGTGCATTATTATGATATGGTAATGTAAATATGCTAACCTCACTGTGTGAATTGTATTGATAGGACAATCTCAGGCAATTATCTTTGAGCTATGACTATGACTATATAAGGGGTAGACCCCTATCACCTAAAACTAAGTTATGATTGTTAAGGAAAGACATTTCAAAAGGGACTCTAGCTTAGCACCAAGTGATCTAGAGTGAGGAGTGTCCCTTCCCACATAGGGAAGGTTAGTCAGTAATGTACTCATGAGATTGGAGACTATAATGAATGTAGCATAAAGAGGGTCCCAAATACATCTCCTAGTTCTTGAACTATGTTGCCCCCATAGGAATACTAGCTAGTGGATCCACATAGATGCTATGTTCATGTTTTGGTACTACCTTGGCAAGTAGTCCACCTTCTTTCGGTATAGGGTTCCACGATAACAGATTCCATATTAGCTCATGTGGTCTATTTCGATTAAGGCAAGATGTTCCCAAAAGGTAAAATAAAGTAATAAAGTAAACTCTAACTAGGATGACCTAAGGGGTTTGGCTTAGTCTAGGTACGGGTATGGGACTCTACCTATACATTGCACTAGTTAGCCTTGAGGTAAGTCTTACAAGGATGTTCTTATGTGCTTATAAATGTAAATGATATGTATATGTTGATCTTACATGTTAATGACACTATGTGATATGGGTTTCACTTATGAACATGTGGTTGGTCTCTATTGCTAAAGTATGATGATGTCTAATCTTAATGATGTAGTATGAAAAGTTGGGCATTGCTTGTAGTTCTTGTGGGTTTACTTGGTTAGGTAAGGTTATGGGGCCTTACTTAGTCATTGCACTACTGGACTTAATGGGGGTGTATGAGTGATTGTATTGCTTAGGTTATGATGTTATGAACTCTATTGCATGCTTGTTGATATTATAACTTGATTATAGAGTTGTCTAGATTATGTGCTCAATTATGTTAATATGCATGTTCACTTGACTAGACTTGGTATTTTTGGTCTTGTGATGTACATGGCCTTTACTTAAAGAATATGTACTTATTGACTTGTATTGGTTCTTAAATGTGCATAAGGTATTTCTAAAGTGACTTTACATGCTTTTGAATAAATGTTTCTTTTTGGCATGATTTCTATGTGTATGTGCATGTGATCCTATACTTAGTACAAGTGATGTGCTAACCCCATTTCTCCCTTTTTCCCTAACATTTTAGGTTCTGACCGTTGAGGAGATTGTGGTCATTTGCACGGAAGGCTTGGAATCATTCTCCAAGTGGGTATGTCCTCAAGTCCGAGGATGATGTCGTGTTATTACTCTAGCTATGTTTCTTGTTGTATTCTAAACACGATCATTTCATTCCACTTGTTTCAAGATATTGATTGTAATCCCTAGGCAGTGGCGGAGCCACACTATGCTAAGGGGGGTCATTTGAACCCCCTTCGGCGAAAAATTATATTATTTTTATATGGTTAAAATAATTTTTTAGGTATATATAGTAGATGTCGAACCCCATTCGGCTATTTCGTATGTCAATTTCTTCAAATTTTGAACCCCCTAATTAAAAATTCTGATTTGAACCCCCTAATTAAAAATTCCGGCTCTGCCTCTGTCCCTAGGTGGTATCATTCATTGTGTAAGGGCTTATGCCCTTGTTGATTTGACTTTGTTTAGATGGTTTAATATGAGACATCCATTTTAAGACTATGTTATGTATTTTCTCTCTCTCTCTCTCTCTCTCTCTATATATATATATATATATATATATATATATATATATATATATATATATATATATATATATATATATATATATATAATATATATAAATATATATATATATATATAAATATATATATATATGTGTGTGTGTGTGTGTGTGTGTGCCATAAAAGTTGAAGACTATGTAATCTTCTTATACGAAGGGTGTATGTATACTCGATATGAATATATTATGTGTAAACGAGAGGTCTAAGTATGTTACACCCTAAAAAATGAGCTAGGTTGAACTAGAGACAAAAACTTGTGTCATGATGTTTTAAAGTCATAAAATGGTTAATGATAGTGTTCTTAGGCAGTATATAAAGTTTGGAAGTGTTTGGAGGTCAAACGTCCAAGACATTCGGAAACTAGTCGAAGTTGAACTAGTGTATCGGCGTGTTTTGTAGTGATGTTTTGGGGGATTGTTTGAAGGTTAAATTCAGTACTGAGGTTTCCTGCATGTAGCCTGACATGCAAAGGGTCTAAACGTCTGAGAACGATGCCCTGAGGACCAACAAAAGGGTCCCCAAAGAGGACCCAAACATGGGACTGTCAAGCTTCCGCGCCAGCCAGATTTTGATAGTGGCTGCGTGTCGCGCAGCTGACACTTAAAGGGCAAAATTCTTTCCCTGTGACACAGGGCTGTCACAAACCATTCTATCCAAAACATTCTGAAAAATAAGATTTGGAAGTGCGTCCGCGACGCGCGGTAAACTTCCAGATTTTGTTGCGTCGTTTTTAAGTCAAATTTGAGTTGGTTAAATTGTCCAATAAGTTCAGTGGTCTTTTGGGTAATTTAGGGGTGACTTATTGACGGTTACTATACCTTTTTAAACCCCTAAACTCACCAATCAAAGATAAAACCCTCAACTCAAAACAAAATCTCTTCATTCTTCTCTCTCCAAAACACCATTGTTGCTTTGAAGCTCCAAGGAAGAAGATAGATTTCTCAAGTTTTTCTCCATCAATATTGTGGGATTTTCATCACAATTAAGGTATGGTTATTGATACGCTCAAACTTACTTCTCAAATAAGAAGTAAAGCGGTCGTATCAAGTAAAGAACCCAACTAATGAGGTTAGGGTCGATCCCACGAGAAAAATGGTTCAGACTTAACTTTATTCTATTATTACTTCTATTTAGTCAATTATTTTCCAAAAACAAATAACTAAAAGGGGGGTTTTGATTAACAACTATAATTAACTAATTCTATGTAAATAAATGACAAGTTCAAAGATTGGATTTTTATCAAGTAATTAAAGTAACTAGGGCTTAAGTGTTCCCCATAGGTTCATAACTCGGTAATTCTAACTATAACAGTTCTTGCCTAATATCTTGCATGCAAAGTGATAAGTTAGGTATCTCTAAATCCTTGATCCGGCATCTAGAGAATTTCACTCTGCACCTTGGTCCGGCTACGTGTGTTGCTTTACTAAACCTCATATTTACCTCATATTAAGCATCATAATCGATATTTGACTAAGTTGTTACTTAGTATCAACCGACACTAGCCTATTAGATAGTATACACTAAATTTACGTTGATAATTCTTTTTTTATTATCTACCTCCTTGGTCCGTCAAGTAGCATTAAGGCGAGTTCTAACGTTGGTCATCCGTTAAAAAGACTTCTAAACGAAAGAATTATCAATACATGCAAGACACTATTCTAGAATTGTTATTTTAGCTAGATATTACCTTGTTATTTACCCATGGTTCCCACAACCCTAGTTATGGAGTTTAGTTACCCATGGTCATAATCACACAATTCATATTGATAATATAAGAATTCATGCACTTACTTTTAATGAGAATGAAGAAAATCCAGAAATTCACTTGAATAATTCATAAAAACACAAACAATCGATACCAAAAAAGTATGATCAAATACCAAAATCAATAGTTCAATACTTAAACAAGAGAACTAAAAATATCCAAAAGTCTAACCCCAAAAACGAGGTTTTTCGAACTACTATAATAAAACAAAACCTAATAAAAGAGGGAATCTAATTAAGGAAAATCTGTCCAAAACGCGTCTGAGTCAACGACCCTTGTGACGGACCGTCGTGGCCACGAAGGACCGTCGTGGCCACGAAGGACCGTTCGTGGCCACGAAGGACCGTTCGTGGCCTCCGTCGTTCCATACTTAACTTAAATTTCTGCTGCTTTCTTCATCAACTCTCTGTTACCCTCGACGGACATGTATGACAGACCGTTTCAAGCACGATGGTCCGTCGTGGGGTTCCGTTCCACAACACTTAGAAACTTCTTGAAATTGGGTACTGGGACTACTCTCTGACAACCACGACGAATATGCAGGACGGACCGTCGTGGCTATGACGGTCCGTCGTAAGCTTCTGTAGTCCCACACTTGGTCAAAATTCCCCAACTTCCTTCAGCAGCCATTTTCTTCTCACGACGGGTGCCACCTACAGACTATCACAGTCATGACGGACCGTCGTGGGCTCCGTAGGTGGTCACTTCTGCAATTTCTGCTCAAATCCTCCGCGTTCTCCATTGGACAGATTTCCTGCAAATAAAGAGAAACCTACATCAAAATCAACACAAAAAGGCTTTGGACACACTAAACTTAAGGAACAAGCATTAAAAGTACCGTGAAACCACGGTACATCAACACCCTCAACTTAAATTCGTTGTTTGTCCTCAAGCGACGCACTATGACTCACTACAAAATCTTTGTACAAATGTATCCGTGTTTTAGCTTTCACAATCATTTGGCTATCAATCCCGATTATTCTGATTATATTCATGCATGCTATCACTATTAGGCTTGAATTATGTGGATCAGACCATGACACAGACTCACTACACACTGACACCTATCCTCTTTGATTTCTCACCAAGGTGCTAATTTTTCCGGTATTGCAACTAGTGTCCTCACTTCAAAATAACATCCTCATTTTTCACACAATGACTTCATTTTGAGTATAAGGATTACTTTTCAATACTCGCTCTCAGAACAACTTCACAACTCATTTATACATATTGCCATAGGCTTGCCCTTATTTTCACTGCTTTAAGTTCGCCATAACAACTCTTAGGATCACGATAGGACTTTCTTAGCTTGTAACATAGGCTCAGGGTCAGGTAGGGTATATTTAGGTATACTTTAGTGACTTGTTGCCCTCCTTGACATATCGGCTAAGCGTACCACCTTTTTATCATTTTATTTTGCCCTATTTCTCAATTTTCTTTCACCTTGCTATTTTCCCTTTCTTCTCTTTATGTGTAAGTGACTCTTCTCTTTTCTTGTGTTTATTTTATATATATATATATATATATATATATATATATATATATATATATATATATATATATATATATATATATTTAGTCACTTTTGTTTTGTTCTTTCTTCCTCTCTATTCTTTCAACCCCACTTTCCGGAGTATTCCTCATAACAGCCACCCTCAACTCATGATTTTGCCATGAGTCAAGGTTCACAATACCCATGGTTGGGTCAGGGCCACGACAAGGTTACTTTTCGCATTAGCCACCCTCAACTTATGCTTTTGGCATAAGCTGAGGTGCACATGTCCAAGGAGGGACCAAGGCCAACACATTGTTCCCAGAGAAGATCAGTTGGGGTGAAAAAGAAAGATCTATTTTAAGCTCAAATCATTTGGATCAATAAGGGATTAATTTCATTTGGTTTTATGTTATTTTAGGCTCAAGTTTGACTATTTCGAACAAGGGCCTATGATCCTTTCCTAATTGTTTATTACAGCTAACTTTTAGCAGAACTAACCAGGCAAGTTCTAGCTCAGTACCAATGGTGGATCATTCGACTTTTCCTCACACTCACTTGTGACATCTCATTACTCTACCAGATTATCAGACACCTAGTTCGAATCTTAGATTTAGGGTCATGCAGTAGTGTATCTCTATGTCATGCTTAGAGCCACACATTTATCAATTACTATGCCTAGTCATGCATTATTTTTTTTTTATTACATCAGTATATCATTTCTGTTTTAGCCATCATGCTTCAGAGTTATACTATGTACACAAGATATAAACATGCCAGTTCAACAATAAAAGTAATCAGTCTCTTGGAAAAAAAGAACACAGGCAAGAAAACCCCAAGAGAGGATCGTGAATTGGGCCACTCAGACTTCACCCTAGCACTCACTTTCCATTTACCCCACCACCCCCAACAAAAAAGATATGCAATTATCCCCAATGCATAAAAGAATCTAAAATAATCGAGTGGTAGGTAAAGCAAACATGAGGCGCAAAGCGCCGGCAATCAACAAGCAGGTGGGTCCGGTATCCCGGAACCCACTCCCTCTGTAGTCTGGACACCCTCAGTAGTGTCCTCAGCAGCAACAGCACCATCAGTAGTGCCTCTCTCCTCCTTAACAACTCTAGAGCTAGACGCCCAGCAGCCAACTCTATGGTCCTCATCTGACGGGCCTCCTCATCAGCAATCGAGGCTCTCCTCGCAGCCTCCAACTCTCGGTGCTCCTTCTTCCGTGCCCTAGCCTCATCTTCATCTCGACCCCTACGCCTCTTAGCATGCTCTCGTGGGGGAGGTGGTGGCACATCGGAGGTGGCGAATAAGGCAGCCATCACCGTGTCCTCAGCGGGCTCTGCAGAAGTGGCATCAGACTCGGGCACCCTAGACTCTAGAATCGTGTCCAGGTCCGCTCTCAGACTCTCTACAGCAGCCTGAAGGGTCGACACGTCCACCAGAGGGGCTGGCCGGGCTAGCACCCGCAACTCAAAAGCGTCCAGGCGCTGATGAACCTCCATGATCTTCCTCTCCGTGTGCTGGGCCATCTTCCGCTCCATGCGCTCCTCCGCCTCAGCAATAGACCTCTGCATCCAAGGCTGGATGTGATGCAGAAGTGTGTCCATCTGGGCCTCGAGTTTCTGGACCCTAGCAAGTGGGACCAGAGTGGCGGAAGGAGCTGAGCGAGAGGAGCTCGGGGCGGTGCTACTACCCGGGATAGACTCGACCGGGCTAGTGTCATGGGCGCAGATGTAGCCTGGGTAGCCGCTTGGGCTTTCTCTACTGTATCCGCCAGGTTCTCACCAAGCAGAGGCACCTTCGGGCGGGGCCCTCTGTGTGGAGCCAACTCATTAACCTCATCCCTGATGAGGCCAATATCTACATTGCCCAGCGGGGTCTTGAGCTGATCTATGTGCCAAATGGGCACACCTGCGGACCTGCACAAAGAAAACACCATGCACAGAAATGGGTAAGTAGTAGTGACCTTCAAGTCCCTCTCGTGCATGACCGCCTGAAGAAGGCAAGCGAAGTCCACCTCGAACCCCGCTATCATCGCCGCCATCAGAACTGCACGATCCTATGTAACTATATTATCTGCAGCATTGGGGGAAAGGCAGTGGCGGACTATCAACCACAAAAACTTGGCTGTGAAGGTCAGGTTAGCCTTCTTGATGGCTCCCTTTGGCTCAAGAACCCAGTCAGCAGCCTCTCCATCAACGGACAAATGCTGGGCCATCTACCTCTTGGTGGTCTCTCTCAGCTCTGGCTCACGCAATAACCGTCCATCTTTAACAAGTTTCCACTAGTAGTCGAACTCGGCGGTGAGAGGAGTCCTGGTGGCATCAACATCCTCGCCGTATAAATACCGTCGGATGGCTGGCAAGGAGATGTCTACCCACTTGCCGTGGACTCTGATGTGATCTAGTGGGGCCTGTTTGGCGGGGGCAGCCCGCCTATCAATCTGGGATCATAAAGTCGCCACATACGAGGCGTAGAACTCTCTGACCAACTCCTCACTGTATTGGCCCAAAGCACGAGCCGTCCAATCTAGCCAGTGCCTGGTGAAGAGTGCATGGATATCCGGCATAGTGGGGAGACTCCCCGTAAGGACCCGCCTCTCCAGTGTAAGGGTCCGGGTCATGACTCCCTTGTCATTCGGCAGCTAGGCGTCGGAGTACACTTGATATTGCCCCTCAACACACCATCGGTTGGGCTGGTCGGCAACCGGGGCGGGGACTCCAGTCTGTGGTGCTGGAGTGGTATCAGCACTGTCGGCCTCATCAGACGAGGCGGACTGGGATGCGGTGGCTGGAGCAGAAGCCTCCTCAGACCCGGAGACTTTTTCTGAACCCGACACTTCCTCATGACCGGAAGCATCCCTGGTGTGTGCAGCAGACCCAGAAGGCGTGCCGGTCAGTATGCGCTTCTCTTCAGACTGGGAGGCAGTGACTACGCCGGACGCTACCTTCTTAGGCGTGGCTCTGGTGGCACGTGAAGCCTGTGCAGGAATGATAGTGCCTGCGGGCACGTATTCGGGGTCACGCTCATTATCAGAGCCAATGACCAGTCGGGCAGATGGGGCGACGGACTTTGAACGCCCTCGTGCGTACACGCGATCTTGCTTTGGTGCCATAAGTGTTAGTACCTAAAAAGAACAACAATTAGTACCGGTAGAAGAGAACAAGACAGGCAAAGAAGAAAACGAAACCGTAAAACCAAAACTAAAATGGTATTGTTGTAGTATCTGTGTTGCACGACGGACCAATTGACAGTCCGTCGGGAGCATGACGGACCGTCATGGGGGTCCGTCATGAAATACTTAGGGAAATTTTTGGAGACTCTCAGAAAGAAAGTCTCTGACAGTCTTGACGGTTATGCAGGACGGACCGTCGAGGGCACGACGGTCCGTCGTAGAGGTCCGTCATTGGACACTTATAAAAAATTGTAAGACCCTTAGGAATAGGGTCTCTGACAACCATGACGGTTGTGCAGGACGGACCATCGAGGGCACGACGGTCCGTCGTGGAGGTCCGTCAGTGGACACTTGGAGAAAATTTTGAGACCCTTAGGAATAGGGTCTCTGACAACTATGACGGTTGTGCAGGACGGACCATCGAGGGAACGACGGTCCTTCGTAGAGGTCCGTCAGTGGACACTTAGAGAAAATTTTGAGACCCTTAGGAATAGGGTCTCTGACAACCATGACGGTTGTGCAGAATGGACCGTCGAGGGCACGACGGTCCGTCGTAGAGGTCGTCAACGGACACTTAGAGAAAATAAATAGGGGATTGGTGGGACGGACCTCATGATAGTCCATCGAGGGCACGATGGTTCGTCGTCGGGGTCTAGTTCTGTCCTTCAGTGACAGAACTGAGGATGCCTTAATCGTCCCCAAAAATTGCTAATATGAAATCTACTTGGCAATCCATAATTCCTCACCAATATATCCAGTACTCTAGCATTCCTAAGGAAAAAATTCTCGAGTTTTAGTATGCCAATTTGGAGGACTATCAACCTAGGTTAGAAACGAGATTCAGAAATATACTCCCCCATTTTTGATTTAGTTAATACAACACCCACATCATTTTTTTACTTTTAGAAGGGTCTTAAAGCACGTAGGATGAACGGGGTAAGTTCTTAGCATGCAATAGGGGTCAATTTTTGAAGACCCAACATTCAGAAACAGTATATGGTATGGGAAAACAAAAATGAAATGTACATGAGTTAGAGATAAGAACCACATACCTGATACTTGGAGAAGATGAAAATAAAGTAAGGCACACAACTCTGGTGATCAGCAGACGAACAGTTGACTCCGACCGGTAGATTACTTGAAGAAGCAGGGAGATTGGGAGAGGAAAGGGTTTTGGGGATTATGGAAATGGATGGTGAATCAGAAGTTTGGGAAGAGAATGAGAGTGGTAGGGAGTTGAAAATAGAGGAAATGGGAGAAATGAGGGAAAGAAACGGTTGAAATGAAGAGGTGGGAAGTTAAAAGGTTTAAAAACTTTTAATATTCACCGATCGGGTCGGGTCGGGTTGACGGGTATTGATGCGATGATTCCCCGTCGACGGTCCGTCACAGGTGTGACAGTCCGTCGTAGGGGTCCGTCATGGGTGCCCTAACTTAGAAAAAATGTAAAAACGTACCTGGGCATGACGGATGCTTGCGACGGTCCGTCGCAAGCGTGATGGTCCGTCGATGGATCCGTCACTGAGTGCTGCAGACCAATTTTCTGCAGACCAATTTTCTGCAGACTTTCTGGTGATGTGTTACCTGCAAATTTAACACCCATTAATTAAGCTATTCTTTTTGTATTTATCTGGACACTTATTGGACACGGACCCTAAACTATGCTCTAGCCAACACTTCTAACAAAAAGAAAAGCAAAGAAAATGCAACTGTTACTAGAAAGTTATGAAAAACCTATAGTTGGCTTAGAGGATACATATTGGGTTGCCTCCCAACCAGCGCTTGATTTAACGTCGCGGCACGACGGAGGACACTTGATTACTCAGACTTCATCAAGATGGTATGCCTCGATCACTTCATTCGCCGTTTCAGCATGCCCCAGATAGATTTTTATTTGCTGTCTGTTCACCTTAAACCGCACACCCTCCTTGTTTTCCAACTCAACCGCTCCGTGAGGGAATAGTTGGGTGATCAGATAAGGGCCAGTCTATTTGGACTTGAGTTTGCTCGAAAACAAGCGCAACCTAGAATTGAATAAAAGCACCAAATCCCCAACCATAAAATCGCGTTTCTCAATCTTTTGGTCATGGTACTTCTTCATCTTTTCTTTGTAGAGGGCTGAACTTTCATAAGCTTTTAGGCGAAATTCATCGAGCTCATTCAACCCATTTAACCTTTGTTTTGCAGCTTCATTCCAATCCAATTTCAACTTCTTCATTGCCCACATGGCTTTATGCACTAATTCAACCGGTAAGTGACAAGCCTTCCCATATACAAGTTGGTATGGGGACATACCTATGGGAGTCTTGTATGCTGTCCGATAGGCCCAAAGAGCATCATCTAGCCTCCTTGACCAATCCGTTCTACTAGCATTCACCATTTTTGACAAAATCTGCTTGATCTCCCTAATTGACACCTCAACTTGCCCACTAGTTTGAGGATGGTAAGGAGTGGCCACATTATGGGGAACACCATATTTCTCCAGTAATCCTTTAAACAATTTGTTGCAAAAGTGGGATCCCCCATCACTAATAATAGCCCTTGGGGTGCCAAATTGGGAAAATATATTCTTTTTCAAGAACGCGGTGACACTCTTTCCTTCATTATTTGCGAGTGCAATAGTTTCCACCCATTTAGACACATAATCAACCGCTACTAGAATGTACTTCATCCCATGAGAACTCACAAAAGGGCCCATAAAATCAATGCCCCATACATCAAACAATTCGATCACAAGAATGGGATTTAAAGGGAGCTCTTGCTTCCTCGAAATGCCACCATCTCTTTGGCATCTATCACATGCCTTGGCAAACTCATGAGTATCTTGATGGATAGTTGGCCAATAGTAGCCACATTGTAAGATTTTGTGGGCTGTCCGGATACCACTATGATGCCCACCTACTAGCGAAGAATGACACGCCTCCAAAACACTCAACATCTCAACTTCTGGCACACATTACCGAATAAGCCCATCGGCGCAACTCCTATACAAGTATGGTTCATCCCAAAAGAACTTCTTAAAATCATGCATGAACTTTTTCCTTTGATGAAAGAACAAGTCCGGTGGGACAATATCGCTAGCCAGATAGTTCGCAAAATCTGCGAACCATGGAATCATGTCTTGAGAGGCGGCCAATACATGCTCATCGGGGAAACTATCATCAATTTCAGTCTTATCCCCCAACTCTATCATAGCTTCATCTTCTAAATGGGACAAGTGATCAGCGACTTGATTCTCGGTCCCTTTTCTATATCTCACCTCAAAATCAAATTCTTGCAATAGTAACACCCAACGAATCAACCTCAGTTTCGCATTCTTCTTTGCCATCAATTATCTCAAAGAAGAATGATCAGTATGCACTATAACTCTAGTGCCTAGCAAATAGGAGCGAAATTTCTCGAAAGCAAAGACTACTGCAAGGAGCTCTTGCTCAGTCACTGTGTAGTTCTTTTGGGCTTCATTGAGGGCTTTACTAGCATAGTAAATGGGGTGAAGGATTTTGTCCCTTCTTTGTCCCAATACCACACCAAGAGCAACTCCACTAGCATCGCACATCACCTCAAATGGAATGCTCCAATCTGGAGAAATAATAATGGGTGCAGACACCAACTTTTCTTTCAACTCACCGAATGCCTTAAGACAGGATTCATCAAAATAAAATTTACACTCTTTCTCAAGCGACTTGCACAAAGGATGCGCAATTTTTGAAAAATCCTTGATGAACCTCCGGTAAAAACCTGCATGCCCAAGAAAGCTTCTCACACCTTTTACAGAGATAGGTGGGGGAAGTCTCTCTATGACCTCGACTTTAGCTCGATCAACCTCTATACCTTTCTCTAAAATGCGATGACCCAATACAATACCTTCTTTCACCATGAAGTGGCATTTTTCCCAATTTAGTACTAGATTGCAGTCTTCACACCTCTTAAGAACCTCATATAAATGACTGAAACAACGCTCAAAGGAGTCACCAACCACAGAAAAATCATCCATAAACACCTCAATAGTATCCTCCACTATATCGGAGAATATCGACATCATACATCTCTGAAATGTGGATGGTGCATTGCACAATCCAAAAGGCATTCTCTTGAACGCGAAGGTCCCATATGGACAAGTGAAGGTGGTTTTCTCTTGATCTTCCGGTGCAATAGAAATCTGATTTTACCCCGAATAACCATCAAGAAAACAGTACCACCCTTTTCTGGCAAGTCTATCCAATATCTGATCCATGAAGGGCATAGGAAAATGGTCTTTTTTGGTCCATGAATTTATTTTCCGGTAGTCCATACACACCCTCCATCCAGTCACCGGTCTCATTGGAACAAGTTCATTTTTCTCATTGGGGACCACAGTCATTCCCCCTTTCTTAGGTACACACTGAACAGGGCACACCCAACTACTATCAGCAATCGGATATATTACTCCGGCATCCAACCACTTAATAATTTCCTTCTTCACTACCTCTTGCATAGGTGGATTAAGCGTCTCTAATGCTCAATACCTGGCTTATGATCGGGCATGAGTTGGATTTTATGAGAACAAGTACCGGGAGGGATCCCAATAATATCCGCAATAGTCCACCCAATAGCTCTTTTGAACCTTTTTAACACTTTCACCAAACAATCAACTTGTTGTACATTCAGATCTGATGCAATGATTACCGGTAAAGTATCACCATTTCCTAAGAATTCATACCTCAGATGAGGTGGCAAAGCTTTTAGTTCTAACTTTGGAGCCTCCTCTATAAATGGTTTCGCGGGTGAAGACTCGCAATTCTTCATATCTAACTCATATTTCTTTGGTTTAAACCGAACATCACCTCGATCAAGTGCCGTGACCAATGACCCATACTCTTCAATGCAATCGCTATCAAAATTCATGATCACTGCGGCTAGTGCTTCTACACCCAGACGTTCTTCAATTTTTACCTCAGATGACTTTTCAACTTTTTAGGATATGGCAGACACCGATTGGATCTCGCCACTCTGCCTCATGGACCTATAAATGTTGAAGGTCACTTCTTCATTGCTCAACCGAAATTTCATCTGCCCTTTTTCCAAATCAACCAAGACTCTACCCGTAGTAAGGAATGTCCTCCCAAGAATAATAGGCACCTCAAAACCAACCTCACAATCAAGAATAACAAAATCGGCCGGAAATATGAACGACTCCACTTTGACTAGCACATCGTGGAGTATCCCAATTGGCCTTTTTACTGTTCGATCAGCCATCAATAGCCGCATCGCAGTGGGCTTTGGGTCACCCAAACCCAACTTCTTGTAAATCGAGAGGGGCATGAGATTTATGCTTGCCCCAAGATCACATAATGCTTTCGCAAAATGTAATAACTCGATCATATAAGGAATAGTGAAAGCACCCGGATCTTCTTTCTTTTGCACTAGAGATCTTGTAGCAATAGCACTACAGTGTTGCATTCTATCATCATCATCAAAAGTGACCGATCTTTTCTTCGTAACTAGATCTTTCATGACTTGGCATAACCGGGCATTTGTTCCAGAGCTTCTACCAAAGGGACATTGATGGAAATCAATTTCAACATCGTTATAAAACGCCGGTATTTACCATCCTCGGTCTTTTTCACTAGTCTTTGTGTGAAGGGAGGGGGTCTAGGCATGGGAGTCACCTTTTTGGGCATTTCAACATCTTTTTCCGTTTTATCTTCTAGCTCACCACTAACCTCCACTACCTTATCATCATCTCTAATCACCTTTTCTACATCAGACGGCATAGGTGGTTCAATGGTCTTCTTACCACCCCGAGTAGTGATTGCCATACAGTGTCCATCATTTTTCGGATTTTGGACAGTGTTGCTAGGGAGAGTGCCAGGTTTCTGTGTGTTCACAGTCGCAGATAATTGGGCCATTTGCAACACAAGCTGCTTAATCGAGATTGCATGTGTATCAACTTTCTGCCCAATACCCGCTAAGTCACTCCTTAACTCTTTAGTGTGCTCATCACTAGCATCGAACCTCCTCATCATTTTGTGCAACATATCCTCAACTCGAGCCATACTACCTCCACCATCCCTAGGAGCAACTTCACGATTTTGAGGAGGAACATAGGGCCCACTCCTATCATTTCTGTTACCAAAGTTAACCCAGTTGAAGTTGTTGTCGCGGTTGTAATTCCCATCTCGGACATAATGACTCTCGCGGTTATAATTACCATAGTTCCGACCTTGGTTTCCTTGACCTTGGCGACAATTCTCCTGATTGGAGCCTTGGGCATTCGGTCAGAAACCCCCCGTCTGCTCCGCTACCGCATACGAGTCCTCCTCATAGTAATACTCATCATTCGGCGGTGATGGTTTAGATAAGTAGTTCACCGCATTTACCTTTTCTGCACCCCCAGTGACATGTTTTAACACCAACCCAAGCTCAGTTCTTATCTAAGCCATCTCTTCACGAATCTCGTCTGTGGCTGGGTTGTGTGCGGATTGCACTGCAAAGGTGTTTCTTCCAGTATCTGAATTTCTAGTACTCCATGCCTTATTATTTCGGGAGATTTTCTCCAACTTTTCAGCAATCTCGGCATAAGGACACTCCCCATAAGAACCACCCGCTATAGTATCCAACACCGCTTTATTATTATCATTCTGTCCCCGATAGAAGTATTCTTTCAGTGACTCATCATCGATGCGGTGATTGGGGACACTTCTCAAGAATAAAGTGAACCTATCCCAAGAATTGCTAACTGACTCTCCCGGTAGTGCCACAAAGTTGTTTACTCTGTCTTTGTGGTTTAGTTTCTTAGAGACCAGGTAGTAACGTGCTAAGAAAGCATCCCTCAGTTGATTCCAAGTGAAGATTGAGTTATAAGGGAGCTCAGTAAACCAGATAGCAGCCTCTCCCGTCAGTGAAAGAGGAAATACTCTTAGCCCTATTACATCCATATTCAAATCGGGCTTTCCTACACAACTTTTGCACACTGCCCTTACTTTAGTGATGTGGGCATGTGGATCCTCAGAAGGTAGCCCTGAAAACAAACCTCTGGCAGTGAGAATTTGCATCAGACTACTGGTTACCACAAAAGTGTGGCCGTGTGGTAGAGGAGGCAAGACAAGTGGCCCATCAGAGTCTGCGATGTTATTATAACCCCTATAGTACTCTTGAGGGCGTGGATAGGGGTGTTGTCCCCTTTGTTTATTTTTTTCCACGATTTTTCGGTAATAACCGACCATGAGCATCAACCGGAGCTGGAATGTCCTGGTTGGGATCATCATCGTTAATATTCAAGTTTTGATTCATCCTGCATAGTGTACGCTCCAATTCGTGGTCGTATGGTAACAAGGGTTCTCTTCCACTCCGCGTAACTGGCATACACGGAATTTAGACCTGCAAGAGACAAAGACAACAGGAAAAAGTAAAATTAGGAAAATATTGACTAAACTTTAGTAATAAGTTTTAAGTTAATCTAAAAGTCACTTTCCCCGGCAGCGGCTCCAAAATTTGATACGCTCAAACTTACTTCTCAAATAAGAATTAAAGCGGTCGTATCAAGTAAAGAACCCAACTAATGAGGTTAGGGTCGATCCCACAAGGAAAATGATTCAGACTTAACTTTATTCTATTATTACTTCTATTTAGTCAATTATTTTCCGAAAACAAATAACTAAAAGGGGGGTTTTGATTAACAACTATAATTAACTAATTCTATGTAAATAAATGACAAGTTCAAAGATTGGATTTTTATCAAGTCATTAAAGTAACTAGGGCTTAAGTGTTCCCCATAGGTTCATAACTAGGTAATTCTAACTATAACAATTCTTGCCTAATATCTTGCATGCAAAGTGATAAGTTAGGTATCTCTAAATCCTTGGTCCGGCATCTAGAGAATTTCACTCCGCACCTTGGTCCGGCTACGTGTGTTGCTTTACTAAACCTCGTTGTTACCTAATATTGACCTTGGTCCGACTACGTGTGTTGCTTTACTGAACCTCATTGTTACCTCATATTAAGCATCATAATCGATATTTGACTAAGTTGTTACTTCGTACCAACCGACACTAGCCTATTAGATAGTATACACTAAATCTACGTTGATAATTCTTTTCCTATTATCTACCTCCTTGGTCTGGTAAGTAGCATTAAGGCAAGTTCTAACGTTGGCCATTCGTTAAAAATACTTCTAAACAAAAAAATTATCAATACATGCAAGACACTATTCTAGAATTGTTATTTTAGCTAGATTTTACCTTGTTATTTACCCATGGTTCCCACAACCCTAGTTATGGAGTTTAGTTACCCATGGTCATAATCACACAATTCATATTGATAATATAAGAATTCATGCACTTACTTTTAATGAGAATGAAGAAAATCCAGAAATTCACTTGAATAATTCACAAAAACACAAACAATCGATTTCGGAAAAGTATGATCAAATACCAAAATCAATAGTTCAATACTTAAACAAGAGAACTAAAAATATTCAAAAGTCTAACCCCAAAAACGAGGTTTTTCGAACTATTTATAATAAAATAAAACCTAATAAAAGAGGGAATCTAATTAAGGAAAATTTGACCAAAACGCGTCTGAGTCAACGACCCTTGTGACGGACCGTCGTGGCCTCCGTCGTTCCATACTTAACTCAAATTTCTGCTGCTTTCTTCATCAACTCTCTGTTACCCTCGACGGACATGTATGACGGACCGTTGCAAGCACGATTGTCCGTCGAGGGGTTCCGTTCCACAACACTTAGAAACTTCTTGAAATTGGGTACTGGGACTACTCTCTGACAACCACGACGAATATGCAGGACGGACCATCGTGGTTATGACGGTCCGTCATGAGCTTCCTTAGTCCCACACTTGGTCTGAATTCCACAACTTCCTTCAGCAGCCATTTTCTTCTCACGACGGGTGCCACCTACGGACCGTCACAGTCACGACAGACCGTCGTGGGCTCCGTAGGTGGTCACTTCTGGAATTTCTATTCAAATCCTCCGCATTCTCCTTTGGACAGATTTCCTGCAAATAAAGAGAAACCTACATCAAAATCAATACAAAAAGGCTTTAGACACACACTAAACTTAAGGAAAAAGCATTAAAAGTACCGTGAAACCACGGTACATCGGTTATTCATCCTTGAAATCTCTTTCTTCAAAGAGTCAATTTCAATGATTTTGCAAAGATGATCAAAAACATGAATTCTCCAATTTTGTGATCTAGCCATGGGTTCTTGCATAAAAGGTTTTGAATCAATGTTTTAGGATTTAATTGATGTTAATGCAATGTTTCAAAGAAAAAATTCCTATGAACCCATGCAAATCATGCAATCCTTGTTTTGACTATATTATGGGTGATTTGATCTTGTCTCAATGCTTATAAATTCTAGTGTAGTTTTCTATGGGTTATTGAATGATGTAAGAAAATTGTATTGGATTAATGTATAGGTTTTCTTAGATTGATCATTTATATTTAATTGACTTAGATTCATTGAGTTTTGTGATTTTTGTATTGAATTGATGATCATGGCCATGGGTAAGGGCATATTGGTATTGTATTGAACGAGTTAGCTATGGATTGAAGTGGTGAGAATGGATTTGGTGGTACGCTGCCCTAATTCTTTTTACTTTACGTAATTTAGTCTTGAATTATGTTGTGATTGGAATGGTCCACTTATGGTGGCGGTGTTATGTGCATTACTTGTGAATTATGTGGCCTCGTCAGCATTACATTATGTATTATAATGATCATAGCCTTGTCGGCAACTACTTGATATATTATGATAATTTGTATAGTTGAATTATGTGAAGTATGATCATATATATCTATTTGTGATTAAGTTGATAGTATGTGTTTTTCTATTTATGATGTTAGGTGATCATGTTAGACTATGACTATGTCCTTAGGTGTATAGTCATAGAGTTGATGCATGATTCTACCTACTTGATTATGTGAGTCTTATGATGGCTATATTGATGAGTCTATAGTAGTATATAGGATGACCTATAGATGATGTTAGTTATGCCTATGTGCTTATAGAATAATATGCTATATCTGAAGATGTGTGTGTCTTGTCTTGGTAGACTTGTGTCCCTTACTTGATACATGTACATTATGAATATGAACATCTTGACTTAGTAGGCTTATGCACCTTTGTCTTGTATTGATATGAAGATGAATGTTGAATGAAATTCTAGGATCGATAGACCTAAGATGGTGCCCTTCTAAGCATGACAAATATGTGGAACCTTCTATATAGAAAGAAGGTTAAGAATGAGCTATCCTTATAAACCATTGAGTGGCAGCCCTAGTGGACCCATCTTTGGTAGGTGCATTATGACTAGGAAATGACTAAGATATGGTACCTTTTCATATACCCTTTTTTATTGAACATACTTTATGAGAACAAAGGCTAGCACCGAGTGAATATGTTATGGGTTGTAGCTCTACTTAAGAAGGAGACTAGAGTACAATGTATCCCAACTTGAGAATGAGACTAGAGTGCATAAAAGATCTTGATATTACTTAACCATGTGCCTACATGGGATGTGTCCTAGTTCTACCCTTGGCAAGTAGAACACCTTTCATCGGAGTAGGGTAGACTCCAGATTTCATGCCTAGCTATGGTCTATGTCGGTTATTGCCTATTCTCATCATGTGGGATACATTCTAGTATTTGATAAGTCTATAACGTTTAGGTAGTGGAATGGAATGCTATCTAGATATTGCACGAGTAGGCTTTGACGGTGCTAGAGTGTAGGTGCCCTAGGTATTTCTAAGACCATCATGTGAAGTCCTTAATGACTGAAATGTCTTCTAATTGACTTAATGAATGATTATGACTTTAGCTAATGTATGTTGAATGGAATGTTCTCTATCTAGGGTAGCTTTGAGGGTTGCTTAGGTAAGCTTGAAGAGGGTGTATGGCGGTCTCTTCTTGTCCTACTTAGGTGAATCTTGCAGTAACCTTAGGTGGGTAGTAAATGAAAGGAAAAGGGAACAATCTTATCTTAGGTAGTCTTAAGGATTGTTTAGGTAGGCTTGAAGAGGGTGTATGGGCGGTCTCTTCTTGTCTTACTTAAGTAATTCTTAGGATAACCTTTGGTGGGAGGTGTATATTTTTATATGGGTTGAAGTGATGTTGATACTATATTGTGGAATATGACTTATGTGCATATATGTTGACTTGTAAGTGACTATCATACTTGTCTTAAAAGGTTTTCTCAAAAAGAGCATGTTTCATACAAAAGTCTGTTTATCATGATTTTATGCATTATGTCATACTTAGTACAAGTGTTTGTACTAATTCCATACATTTTGTCTATCTCTAAAGGTGTAGGTGGCATTTGAGAGGAGTCTCGAAGTGGAAGCTTGGATTAGTGTTCATTCGATCAAAGAGTGGTAGTCCTCACTAGATTCGAGGACATCTTGATGTTTAGATTTCCTTATTGAAAGTATTGTAATAGACTTAGCTATTTTCCTATATGATGAAGTATGGTCCGTGTCCCAGTATATTTGTATGTCTAAGATGGCGACTTTGAGACTTAGCATTTCATTATGTTTTTCTATAAAAGAGATATTTTGAAGTATTATTATTTTGTGTGAAAAGTTTTAATTCCGCACTACTTTTCATACGTGTATGCAATGAACAGTGTCAAAGGGCATGTACAAGACCTCCGAGAGGTCAAGTACGTCGTGTTTTCATTCGAGAATGCCCTAACTTCTAGGGGGTACTCTCGGGTCGGGACAAAGTAAACCTCATGAAGTAGTGTAGATGAAATGTTTTAAATTTTCCGCATTTTAACCTATGAATATAATGATGAATGCTAAGAGGGTAGTTTAGTCCTCTTCGAGGACGACTACGCCGGTTACGTCTAAGGGGTGCTCCCCGCATGTGACAATGTTGCCATGAACTTTGACATTATTCCTGAGCAACTTAGTGAACCCTTCAGTGTTTCCACACCTGTTGGTGAATCCATTCTAGTAGAAAGAGTCTATCGTGATTGTCATGTTTCCATCAGTCACAAGAGTACCATGGTCGATTTAGTTGAGTTAGACATGGTAGACTTTGATGTCATTCTTGGTATGGATTGGCTTCATTCCTGTTATGCCTCAGTTTATTGTAGAACTCGAGTAGTCAAGTTTCAGTTTCCAAATGATCCAGTTTTAGAGTGGAAAAGCAATTCAGCAGTGCCTAAGGGTCAATTTATTTCGTATCTTAAGGCAAGAAAGTTAGTTTCTAAAGGGTGTGTCTATCCCTTAGTCCGAGTTAATGACTCTAGTGTTGAGATACCTCCTATTTGGTCAGTTCCAGTGGTAAAAGAGTTTCCAGATGATCTTTTCGGAGTCCCTCCTAAGAGAGATAGATTTTGGTACAGATCTTTTTCTTGATACTCGTCCTAACTCTATTCCTCCATATAGAATGGCACCAGCATAGTTGAAAGAGTTAAAAGAGAAGACTTTATTCTACCAAGTGTCTCACCTTGGGGTGCTCTGGTCTTGTTTGTGAGAAAGAAAGATGGTTCCCTTAGGATGTGTATAGATTACCGCCAACTGAATAAGGTGACCATCAAAAATAAATATCCTCTTCCAAGGATTGATGATCTTTTCTATCAGCTTTAGGGTGCTTGTGTTTCTCGAAAATTGACCTCAGATCAGGCTACCATCAGTTAAGAGTAAGGGAATGTGATATTCCAAAGACAGCTTTCAGAACCAGATATGGGCATTATGAGTTTTCATTCATGTCCTTTGGTTTGACAAATACACCAGCAGCATTCATGGATCTTATGAATAGAGTCTTCACACCTTATTTAGATATGTTTGTTATCGTCTTCATTGATGACATACTAATCTATTCAAGGAATGAAGAAGATCATGCTAGTCATCTCAGAATAGTTCTTCAGAATTTAAAGGATAAAGAGTTGTATGCCAAGTTCTTTAAGTGTGAGTTTTAGATTGAGTTTGTGGCATTCTTGGGTCACATAGTTACCGGTGATGGTATTAGAGTTGATACCCAGAAAATTGAGGCAGTGCAGAACTGGCCTAGACCCACATCTCCAACTGATATTAGGAGTTTATTGGGTTTGGCTGGCTATTATTGAAGATTTGTAGAAGGTTTCTCGTCCATTTCATCTTCTTTGACGAAGTTGACTCCGAAAATAATCCAGTTTCAATGGTCTGAAGCTTGTGAGAAAAGCTTTCAGGAATTAAAGAAGAGGTTGACTATTGCCTAAGTTTTGACTTTACCGGAAGGTACTCAAGGTTTTGTGGTGTATTGTGATGCATCTAGAGTTGGTTTGGATTGTGTATTAATGCAGAATGACAAAGTTATAGCTTATGCCTCAAGACAGTTGAAGGTTCATGAGAAGAATTATCCAACCCATGACATAGAGTTGGTTGGTGTAGTTTTTGCCTTGAAATTATGGCGTCACTACCTGTATGGTGTTCATGTTGACATATTCACTGACCACGAGAGCTTACAATATGTGTTCACCCAGAAAGAACTCAATCTCAGACAGAGGAGGTAGTTAGAATTACTCAAGGATTATGATATGAGTATTATTTACCACCCAGATAAGGCTAATGTGGTTGATGATGCCTTAAGCAGGTTGTCTATGCGTATTACCGCCCACCTTGAGAAAGAGAAGAAAGAACTAGAAAAAGATGTGCATAGACTTGCACGCCTGAGAGTCAAACTTATGGATTCCACAGAAGGAGGGATAGTGGTAACCAATGGGGCTGAGTCATCACTAGTGTCAGAAGTGAAAGAGAAGTAAGACCAAGACCCCATTTTGCTTGAATTGAAGGCATATGTTCATAAGCAAATAGTTTTTGCTTTTGAACAAGGGGGAGATGGTGTGCTGAAGCATCAAGGTAGGTTGTGTGTACCTAAGGTGGATGGACATCAAGAGAGGATCATGAAGGAAGCTCATAGCTCTAGATATTTCATTCATCCGAGTTCCACAAAGATGTACCGCGATTTAAGAGAGGTATATTTGTGGGAAGTCATGAAAAAGGGCATTGATGAATTTGTTGCCAAATGCCCAAATTGCCAACAAGTGAAAGTGGAACACCAAAGGCTTGTAGGGTTGGGTCATAATATAGATCTTCGCTGAATGGAAGTGGGAGATGATTAACATGGACTTCATCACAGGGTTGTCAAAGTCCCGAAGACAACATGGTTCGATTTGGGTGATTGTCGATCAAATGACAAAATCAGTCCACTTCTTGCCAGTAAATACCACTCATTCGGCAGAGGATTATACGAAGTTATACATTCAGTAGGTAGTGAGACTTCATGGAGTCCCAGTCTCAAACATTTCATATAGAGGTGCACAATTCATTGCACAGTTCTAGAAGTCTTTTCAAAAAGGTTTAGGTTCAAAGGTGAACCTAAGCACTGCTTTTCATCCTCAAACGGATGGACAAGTGGAGCGTACTATCCAGACATTAGAAGATATGTTGAGCTTTTGTGATTGATTTAAATGGAAATTTGGGATGATCACCTACCTCTCATCGAGTTCGCTTACAACAACAGCTACCATTTGAACATCCAAATGGCTCCATATGACACTCTTTATGGGGGAAGATGTAGATCTCCTATTGGGTGGTTTGAAGTGGGTGAGTCAAGGTTGATAAGACCAGATCTAGTTCATCAAGCCATGGTGAAGGTGAAGGAGATCCAAGAGAGATTGAAAACGGCGCAGAGTCATCAAAAGTCCTACACATATGTGAGGAGAAAGCCATAGGAGTTTGAGGTGGATGATTGGGTATATCTGAAAGTTTCACCCATGAAGGGTGTTATGAGGTTTGGTTAGAAGGGAAAACTTAGTCCTCGATATATTGGTCCTTATAGAATTTCCAAGAGAATTGGCAGTGTAGCTTATGGTTGGAGCTACCCCAAGAGTTAGCAGCAGTTCATCCGGTGTTTCACATTTCTATGTTGAAAAAGTGCATGGGTGATCCTTCATTCATTGTACCAACTTAGAATGTAGGATTAAGGATAGTGTATCCTATAAAGAGATTCCGGTTCAGATTGTAGATCGTCAAGTTCACAAGTTGAGGACTAAGGAAGTTGCATCGGTCAAGGTCCTTTGGGGGAACCAATTCGTTGAGGAAGCGACTTGGGAAGCTGAGGAGGATATGAAGAATAAATATCCACATCTCTTTGAATCCAGAGAGAATGCAGATCAAGGTACTAAATTCTCTTCTTATCACTCTATAAAACTATTTGCATGTTTACTTGCTTTTGTTTGTTGAGTGCTGAAATAATGTTACCATCGTTAACTTAGCAAAAGAGTTATCATTTGAGGATGAATGTTCCCAAGGGGAGATATTGTAACATCTTGTAACCCGAAATATCTTGGATTAAACAAAGAAACTAAGAATAGTTAGTTTTGGAAAGAATAGGAAATTTGGAAAATTTTTGTCACGCCTCAAAACCCATTAAGACGGACAGGCACCCGATGCCCTAAAGGCCCGAGAGAACCAACCTGCAACCTGTTCTTACTGAGCATATACTATAACAATTGAGACAAGTTAACTTTGGATGCAGCGATACAAACCAACGTAAGTAGATCCAAAAGTTATATACAAGACTTGGCCGTTTAGGCCACAACTCCTTAAGACACAACTGAACCATGTACATACGTCTACAAAGCCTCTAAAAGATAGAAGACTAGAGTAGGTCGGGACAGACCCCGCCTTACCCTTAACTACGATACAATACCAAACGAATTTACCAAGGACTTAATAAAGCTCCGAATCAACTTGGAGCTCACCAAAAGTAGCAGAATTTCGAGTGCTTCTACTGAGGAGGTCTACTAGCTGGAGTACCTGAGCCTGCAGCATGAAATGCAGCGTCCCCAATACGGGACGTCAGTACGAAAAATGTACTGAATATGTAAGGCAAAAAGTATATGTAATACAAGGCACAAATGAAATCAAGTAGCAACATATGAGTGCATAGATTAGGAGAGAAGACCACCTTTGCTTACTCTTGTGGAATCAAGTAAGCTAGATTCTTTTCTTTACCTTCTTTGTATGTTATAATCTTTGTTGGGCATGTGATACAAGTGACCAGCTGATCAGTGGTAGAAGAGGATGACCCATGCTAGGCGTATTAACCCCTGGGATGCGGTCCTCATAATTACACAACTTGGGATCGGCCCATGCTAGGCTTTCGCCCCTGAGCTGCCACCCTT